>PVJD01008190.1:0-75232 GCA_004026545.1 Mormoops blainvillei | reverse complement strand
TTCCTTTCAGTCAACCTGGAGACTCCCCCACCCACCCAACATAGCGGAGTTAAGAGGTCATGGCTGAGCTCAGGGGGCTGTCTGCCTCCTCTGGCTCACCTCCCAAACCTTGACCCCACCTCATCACACAATGTCAGCCACTCACAAGAGGGGCGGGAGGTGGGAAATCGACAAAGTGAAAATAAAACAGGAAAGGACGGACTTGGGCCGAGATTCTCTCATTCAAGGAACAAAGTGCATTAGGAATTGATTTCCTGCTCCTGTTTACTATAGTTTTCCTCCTCTGGTGCAGGGAAGAAAGGCTTTGCATCAAGATTAGTTGTTCCACAATGAGACTGCAATTTGTCCCATGTGTTTATTATTGTGGGAGCCCCAGCAGCAGCCACAATAACGTGAGTCCCACCTTATTGTGGCTGCGTGCGGCTGCGGCCACAATACCCTTCCTTTTCTTTCCCTTGTTTCATGTCTTCTATAGACAAATGGGGTCTGGGAGGGAGATCCCTTCTTCTTGGGTTGTGGGTTCAGTGCCTCGCTCAGGTCTTGGGGGACAGGCTGCATTTGTGGGCAGGTCCACCCTCTTGAGAAGGCTGCTGATGCTTCTGTCTCTCCAGACGGGCACTCTTTGGACCAAGGTCATGGGTACCTCCTGGCCAGGAGTCAAGGTGGGTGAGGAGCGTCAGCAGCAGCCCCTCCCAAGTTGGAGGAGTGATCTCCTGCTCACACACAGGTCGCCGGGGTGGCAGAAGGCAGAGCAGGCGGCTCTGATAAGGAAGAAACAAAATAAATGTGTTTCCAAAGTCTCCCCCAGGCCCCAGCAGGATTCTGCAAAACTGTAATCCTATTTTATAAATAGATGGAATTGCCTTTTTTTTTTTTTAAACCCATTAGAGATGCAAAGTCTCTCTCAACACAAACTGACAAAACGGGAAGGCAAGCTGTCTCTTTGTCTCAACTTGAGGATGTGGTAAGGTGCCCGTCCCAAGGCCTGTTCTATTTGTCTTTGAGGCTTGGATCATCAATGCCCAAACCAACTGTCTGTTCATTCAGTTCAGAATTAGGCTCCACAGACCAGTGGGGTGGTGTGAAGCAGACTGGAGACCTGGTGGGTCCACTGAATCCTTCCCGAATCTTCCTTTTTCTACCCAAGTGTCTGGGCTAGTGTCCTTGGGAGACTTGGGAATTTCCTCAAAGCACCTGGAAGCAGAGCCTTATGAAACACAAGGGAACTGGCATTATCCCCTCTCAGTGGAGCCACTGAAGGATTTTAAGTAGGGTATGACACGATCACATGTGTGTCTTTGATGCCATCAGTGGTCACATTGGGGGAGGGGGTGGATGACCAAGACAGTAGGAAGGGGGACCAGGCGGAGACACTGCAGGGACCCAGCCAGAGTGACAGTGATGACCTTAACAAGTGCAGCCAGAGCACTGGGCACGGATTTTAAGCCTGTTAGGATGCAAGCCATGGCTGGGTAGGTGATAGTGTTGTCCACTACAGTAGGGAATGCAGAGGAGGAGACAACTTGATGAGCGGAACTTGACACACCCTGAGTATGAAGTCGCTGGAGCTCAGGTGAAACGTCTGGGTCAAGCAAGTCATCTGGTGAGTTTTATGATATATAAATTATACCTCAATGAAGTTTTTTTTTTTAATGGCAACTAAAAAGGAGTAGCCAGAGTAGGAAACAGGAGGACAGTACAACAAGAAGCAGGAAAGGAGAATGCATTAGTCAGGGTCCTCCAGGGAAACAGACCAATAGAATATCTATCTATCTATCTATCTATCTATCTATCTATCTATCTACCTACCTATCTACCTACCTACCTACCTATCTACATTTATAGGAATTGGCTCATGCTGTTACAGAGGACAGAAGTCCCACGGTCTGCCATGTGCAAGATGGAAACCAGGAAAGCCAATGATATAATTCGATCTTAGTCCAAAGGCCCAAGAACCTGGAGCTCTCATGTCCAAGGGCAGGAGAACATGGACATCTTAGCTCCAGAAGACAGAAAGCGAGCTCACCTTGCCTTCACCTTTTTGTTCCACATGGGTCCTCAGCAGATCAGATGAAGCCTGTCCACACTGGTGAGAGTATCTCCTTGTTCAGTCTGCTCAATCAGATGCTAATCTCTTTCAGAAACATCCTCATCAACACACCCAGAAATAATGTTTCACCAGCTCTCCGGGCGTCCCACAGCTCAGTCAAGTTGACATATGAAATCAACCATCGCAGGGAGACTATCGACTGAGCTGATGACACCCACCTTTCTTAAGAGAAACTGAACAAGGTCCAAAGGGCTGATAGTTTCCGTTACACGCGGCAACAAGCAGCCACCTCTGCCCTTGGTAAAAGCCGGTCCCATGGCGAGGCAGGAGCAGGAACCTGGCCGCGGTAAACTGGGGGTGAGTAGGGTCCTCTGGTGTGGATTCTTAGGGTATTCCTAGACCTTGGCATCTTCCTGCCCCTTGAAGTTGGAGCTCGGGGAAGCAGAAGTGAATTATTGATGGCAATAATCTGCCAGTTATTAGGGACACCAGCTGGCTGGAGTCTGGGGAGCCCCAGGACTAATAGTGAAAAACGGTAAGTAGTAGGCGCCAAAGCACTATCTTTAAAAACCAACATCATTCATAGAACACTGGTTGTCATCCCACAGAAAGGGCTTTTGATCTGCTGGTGGATCAGAGGTGCAACCTGGTTTGTTACCTCCCACCGTGGCCCCTGGTAGCCCCATGTGCCCAGGTAGGAAGAAAGGACTCGTACTTCCAGGGGGTGTTCTGGGTAGAGGTGGTGCCACCACACAATGCAAGCAGCTGCTGGGGGGACAATATGCCAGTCCCCACACAGGTCCCCTCCTTCCTCTTTCTTCACTTCTAAGCTCCAGAGTGTTTCTGAGCTTCTTCAGTGACCTTGATGTTGGTATAACCTACAGCGGGACTGAAGCAGTGTGAGGGATCCAACAGGAGGCGCTGGGCTGTGGGGATGCGCCGGGAGGGGGCACATCCACGGCAAGGCTCGCCAGCTTCCGACTGTGAGGCCCGAGGGGCGGGGCAGCCCGAGTCCCTGAAATCCAATTCACCCCGTGGCCAGTGCACCAAATGGCCCATTTGCTGAGTTTATCTGCTGCCTTCAACTCTTCAGTTTTTGTTGACTGGCTTTCCTTTTGTCTTCAAAATGGTGGTTTAAGGAATTGACCGACAGCCCATAAGAGGTTCCTGAGGCTGTCAGGCCCGGAGGCTCACTCGGGCCATTTCGTGGAATGGGGTTTATGGCCAAACGAGGCAATATGAAGGCGGGGACCTCGCGGAGCTCAGGAGCAGCCAGGTTGTTAGACGTCACAGAAAGAGAAATATAGCCCACGTTGTAGAGACAGCTTTGGGGGGCACTTTGGATCGTGGCAGCTCCAGGAGCCAGACATACTCACATCAAACAGCTAGGATGTTCCTGGTCCTGGCCCCCGTTAGAAAGTGAGCGTGTCCTCTTTAACAAGACGTGCACAAGGACATGAACCTCTCTCATTCTTACGCATCCCGAGGGCCAGGAACACAGCTGGTGCTTAAGGATGCAGGGTAAAGGGGTAGATGAGCAGGGAGGTGGTTCGCCGCACAGTTGTTGGCAGAGGCGGGACTGGAACCCTGGTCTCCAACTGGAGGCTTAGTGTTCTTTCACAGCAGCTAACCTCCCGCCCAGCGAATTTTCACTAGCCCAGCCGGGGCAGGCCCTGGGAACAAGATTATCATTTACACTTCTGCACAGAGGAAAAGGAAGAAGCAGGATGGCGAGCAGTGGTCTGAGACTCATGCCCAGTGACATGGCCTTTGTGGGCCGTGCCCAGCCCTCCCAAGTCCATCTGCCGACTGCTGATTCTCCGGACCCTGCACCTTCCCCGTCCCTGTCACTTCCCTCCTTCTCCTCTGTTTCCCTTCTCCCTCCACACTGACACGGGAGAGAAGGCAGAGGCTCCTCCTGCAGGAAGCCTGAGGCTCTAGAGCTGAGAGGGTGTGACCGTGGGGTGTCAGGGGCACTCACAGATATTCAGTTCAGCTTCAGTTATTAGGTACCCTCTCTGTGCCAGGCGTGCCACCAAGTGCTTTTACAAGTCCTGTGTGGAAGGTGCTGTTATTCCCCCATTTTACAGATGAGAAGATGAGGCCCAGGATAGTCATGCGACTTGCCCAAAGGCACACAGCTGACAAATGAGGAAGCCGGACTTGAATCCATGTTTGACCAAAAGTTCTCATTCAGAACCCACTATTTTACTCTGGTTGGGAGATAAGCGATCACTTCTAACCTTTGTCGTGGTGGGCCCAGAGAAGGGGAACTTCAATTACTGGTGTTCCCATGAGACTCTGTTGGGAAATAGATACCCCCTTTCTCCCCAAATGGAGCATCCCCCCGGGTAGCAGCTGCAGGTTGGTTCCTTTGGGGGTAGAAGCGGCCCCTCTTGACTCTTGGGCATCCCTCTTGTCTGGCCCCCTTTCTTCAGCCTTATTCCCTGTGCATATGCTGCCACCGCCCTTCTGGGTACTCCCCCCAGCTTTCCAAGGTTAGTTCAGATTCAGATCTGCCATGTGCGTTCCAGGACAACTTGCCCACATTTTTCTACAAAGCCTCCTTGTGTCCCAGGAAGGGGACTGGGCGGGGCAGCCACTGCCACCTATCCCGGAGGCCCCTTCCCCTCCCCACCAAGCCAAGGCCCCTAGAGTTGACTGGGCACATCTGGGATGCCAAGCTTCTTGGGAAAAGTACCAAGACTGTAACCCACCCCCAGCCCAGACCCCCCCACCCCGGGGATGTCTGTCTGTGATGGCTTGGCTGCTTTTCAGGTCTTCTCTTGGGAAATGGAGGTGCCTACCCCTTAGGAAGTTGGCACCTTCTGTACCCCGACGCCCTTCCCACTTGTCTCCAGATAATGGGAGATCGTTTCTGGTGGAAGGAAGCAGCATGGAGCCTTCTGTATGCTGGAGTTGTTGCCGAGTTGCTGCAACAAAAGGAATGTAGGACAATAACCCTTCTGGCTCACTGCTCATGCTACTGAGAACAGCACCAGCCAGCAAATACTTGCTAATGGCCTTCTCCCAATCTCCTTCTAGATAATGATAAATAATGTGTATTTTTAGTTTGGAATTGAATTTCATCTCTCTATTTCTCTGGTATGTTTCAGGTGTTCCTTTCCTTTTCCCTTGGGGTCTGAAAAATAGACATTTGTGCATTTACTATGTGCATTTATTCCCTGCCAGAAATTGACATATGGACTCATTAATTCTTCTACACAGTTCTCACCCCAAACACCCACCTGGCTGGACCAGGAGGGGAGCTGCGTCCAAGCGGGCCCTCCTGAAGGAATCCTGAAGCCCTGGGAATGGGTGTGTCCTGGAGGCAGGGGACTGGCCTCTATCAGTGATTGCTTGGTCCCACCCCCAGAGTTTTTGAGTCAGTAGGCCTGGGAGAGGATGCAAGACATTGCAGGTCTAACAAGTTCCCAGGTGATACTGATTCTGTGGTCCCAGGGACCACACTTTAAGAACCACTGCCTTGAATCTTTATTACTCAAAGTGTGGGCTTGGGACCAGAAGCATCACTATTACCTGAGATGCAGACTCTTGGGCCCCAACCCAGGTCTTACCGAAATTTACTTTTGAAACAGATGATTTGAATGTATGTACAGTCAAAAGTTATACGCAATTTTTGGCTGTGTGGGGGGTCGGTGCCCCTAACCAACATGTCGTTTCAGGGTCAACTGTACATTCCAACTGGAGAAGCGCTGGCTTGGGCGATTCTCAAGGCTCCTTTCAGCCCAGTGGCCCCGATCACGGCTGTATATTAGAGTCACATGGAGAGCTTGTAAACTACCCCTACGCCCCAGGTTGTGGTCCAGACCAATGAAACCAGCATCTCTGGTGGTTGGGCCTGGGCATCCGTGTTTTTTAAAAGCCCCCCAAGTGATTCACGTGTGCAGCCCCATTTGAGAACCACTGTTCCAGCTGGAGGATTCAAATCAGCAAAATGTCTCCCCCAGCTCTGACCTTGAAGGAGAGTGGAACAGTTGTTCTTTCTTCATGGTCACTCACCCATATGCACTTTTTTGGCCCAGAGAGAGCTAGCTCAGCTCTGCCCGGCCCAGGGCTGTCCATGCTTCCCGGGTGCTTTCCATGGGCAACAGTGGCACATCTTTCTCATTTCAGTTTAGCTGACCAGGTGGAAGGTGGAGAAGCAGCAGAAGCAGCAGAAGCAACCGCAGCTGTCTGAGCTATGCTTTGCTAACCCCATTAGCGCAGTGCCCACAAGGACCCACTCTCCACACTTCTGAATTTCTACTTAAGTTCTTTTGAATAAGCCCAGAGTGTCAGGTCCCGAGCAAACCCGATATCACTTTCCTATGCTATGTCCATGGCAGACATCACTAATTGATTGGAGCACACATTCTCATTGAGCCCGGAGGTGGCTCAGAAAAGTTTTGTCTGCAGTACTCCAGGCCAGCACCCAGGATGAGCCAGACCTGGTGTGGGAGTGAAAGCCATCTGTCTTCCCAGGGTGGAAAGCACCAGCCCCATCTCATAGGAAGACACTCCTGGGGTGCAAGCATCAGTTATTGTTGATTAAGTCACACTAGTGTGAATTACTTACTTGCTTCTTTCCAGGCTTAACCCAAAACAGGTGTCCCTGTGGGAGGGAGGGTGGTAGCAGAGAGAGAGCCCTGAAAAATGGGACACTGTGCTGGAGGCAGTTCTGGAGATGCTGAAGTCAGCATGGGACTCTTGGGGAGAGGAGTCTCTTCTTTCCTCCTCTTGCCTCCCCTGTGAGAGGCGTTTAGCTGGAAGGGGTCACCAGCAGAAATTTCTAGCCTCGACACTGTACCTGGGGCTGGGATTGGGGCTGACAACCTGGGGGAGGAAATTTCCTCTCATGCCTTCCAAGCACCAGTTCTCAGACTCAGCCAGGATGGTGGGGGCTCACAGAGAACACCCCAGGACCTTCAGCTGTTGGTTTCGTGAGAGGTGGACCCCCTCAGTATGGGATTTGGGGGTCCTGGGTGGGGCCAACCTGGGGGTTCCCACAGACGCCCGCGGGAAGTTGCAGCAGGCAGAGGTTCCCTTCTGCCCTGTGTTAGGGGTGTTGTGCCGATGGTGGGAGCTCTGTGTGGGGCAGAGGAAGAACTGGCAAGTCCCTCCACCAGTCTTCATCTCAGTCACTCCCAGGCTGGACTTGAGGAAAAGAAAAGAACAAGAGAAGAAGAGAAAGAGCTACGGGAGCTGGAGCATGTTCTCTGGAGCAGGGCAGGCTCTGTGAACAGGTAGAATGCAGCGCCTGAGCAGGTGGGCAATGGGCAGGAGAGCAGACTTCTAAGTGGAGAGAGACAGAAGGAAATAAGGGAGATGAGCAAGAGGAGGGCCCTTCTTAAGGATGGTGCATTCATTCATTCATTCATTTATTCATTAACATGACACTTCTCATCAAACGCCTACTCCCAAACCAGCTGAAATTTGGCCAGCCCTTTCCTGGGTGGACAAGTCCACCCTGTGGGGGATGAGAGATGGCTTCCAGGTCATCCTGGCAGCACAGAGCTTGGTGGCAGAGAAGGCCTCACCAACTTGACGCACCAGAGGCGCTGCTGCAGATGCCTCAATGCACCTAGTTAGAATAAAGGAACCTGAAGGGTCCTGGCCTCCCTGCCTTCGGGTGACCCGAAGAAGCAGAGTAGGCTTTGCTTGCAGCCTGTGACTGAGACAGGGACCCCCAGGCTCCTGGCTCAACCAAGGACCTGGTCTTCTAAAAAGAGACGAAAACCCAGGTCCTGGTGCCCAGCTGCCCCAGCCTAGACGAGAGGCACCCAGTGGGGCACGTGTCCAGGTAGCAGACACCCAAAGGACAGGAAGCTGATGCAGCTTGGAGCACCTTTTAAAGAGCCCGCCAATTAGTGGGGAGCTGTGGTGGGGGGAGAGGCGCAACAAGCAGCCCTAACTGCATCTCATGACAGGCGCTCCTGACACAGAGGCCACCCACCTGACAGCTGGGCTAACTGTTTCCCTCCTCTTCTCTCTCCAGCTCCAGCTCATCTTTCCTGCCAGGCTGGCCTGGGGGACTCCATGTTGCCCTAGGAAGCTGGGGCCATGAATGGGAGAATCTGCCCCTGACCTCTTTGGCCAAGGACCTTCCTTCTGTATCCTGACTCTGGGGAAACGTTGGTAGCTTCAGGTTCCCTGGGACATTGGCCCATGGGTGCCCTCTGCAAGGGCAAAGGGCCCTGGCATGAAAAGACTGGGCTTGTGGGTCCTTGAGAAATGGCTCAAGGGAGTTTTTGTGATCAACCCCTCCTCTGCCTTCCCCATCTCATCTCCAGCGCCTGAGAAGTACTTCCGGCCTTTTCTGGCAATGAAGGGCATAAACTAATTGTGGGGTAGTGTGTTTCTCTGTGTGACTGTGCAGTGGAGCTTGGGATCTATGTGAGTAGCTTGAGTGTGTGCACGTGTGTGTGTTCTGGAACATCTGTACAGAGGAGAGCTCACTGCTGGAAGCAGACATGGGCTGAAATCCTCATGGGAGAGGACAAATTTGGGGACCAGAGTTATTTTTCCAGTCCTTAGGTATGGAGCCAGTGCCATCTCTCCCTATCCCCCAATGATGACTTCTCTGAGAAGAGACTGAAAACAAAGGAGAGGCTGCCACAGACTGAGGATGGGTTTAGTGAGGTCGTCCAGCTAAGAGGCAGGGGGCCTGAGCTGATGACCTGAGCTGATGACGTGATGTGCCCCTAGCTCACTCGGGTAGCCCCAACGGTGTCTGGGTCCCCTGGATCCCAGCACAAGCTCCTTGTATTTCTCAGGACTGTCCAACTGGAACCAGTGCCAAAGGAGGCTTTGCTGACTTTCGGTGACCTTGAGTCCTCGCTCTTCCCACTTGGATGGAGAAGCATCTGCTCTGCTCCGTTTGTCTTTGCCACTCCGGAGCCAGCCTTTAAATGACCTGCTTCATCCCCGGCTGCAAGCGGAGTCCGAGAGGCCGAGGAGCGATGTGTGATGTGTTCCGCTTCCACTTTTCACGGTCGCTTCGAACGGAGGGATGTACCCCCGCCCCTGCCCCATCCCTCAATGTCCCAGGGGCCATGGACACCCCTCCCCCCAGCTCCCGCCTGCACTTCCCTGGCTGCCAGAAAAACCCATGCTGCCTGGATGGATTGACTTGTTGGGGAGAGTATTTATTTTAAGAGGCATTTCACCTCGGGTTTTGATGTGCTTGGCTTATTACCCATAAATATCAACTAACAAAAAAAAGGAGTGGCATCTGGGGTGGGAGGAGTGGGTGTTTTGGAGGGAGACCAAGAGCTGACACATTCGCAGGGGACGCGGGAGGACCGTTCCTGTAAGTGACCTCTATAGTGCAACCCAAACACACCCTGAATCCCTACTGTGTGCTGGCACCGAGTGGTCCTGGTCCGCTACAGGGCATCGCACAGACCGTGCAAGGGAGGATGTGGCTTTGGCTGAGCAGACAAGGTAAAAGGTGAAATGAGGGCCTGCAGTGGGGGTACGAGTAAGGACAGGTTTGCAGGGGCTTCTCGGGGAGGTGACTTCAGAGAAGGCCTTGTTGAGCGAGTAGAGGAGGGGAAGGGAGGTGGAGATGGCCTGAGGGCTCACAGCTGGGGAGGGTGGGCGGCCCCTGGCTTTGCTTCCAAGGCAGTCAGTGTGACCTGGGCTACTAAGCCCGTTCTTTTTCATCCCGGGATGTCGTTCCCGGTGCTGTTGCCAGTTATAGGGGGTCTCCTGCTTCTCTCCCACCCCATTTCCTTCCATGAAAACAGAAATTTTCTCTAAAGGGCTTAGAAATAGGACAGAACCTTATCCACACTGGGACAGCAAGGCTGATGTGATCTGTCTGCAGGGGGAAATGGGTGGTCTCTGAGGCCTTCCCAGAAGGAAAGGTGCTGGTTCCCAAGCCCCATGTGAACCTGGGATGCTCTCGGGAAGGCTGGTGTTCTGGGCCTTGGAAGGGACTGTGGGATGGGGGGTGTGAGTGTGTAAGTGTGGGTGAGTGTGTGAGTATGTGTGTCTCTGTGTGTACAGGGGGTGGATCTTGAGCCCTCCTGCTTCGGTGTCAGGAATTCTACTGAGCTCTGCCCTCGGAGGGCCAGGGCAAGCCACCACCCCAGCCAGCTCCAGACAGACCCTTTCCCAGACCAAAGGCAGCGTCGCCTGTCCACCGCATCAGCAAGGCCTTTCTAGAGGGAATGCCTTCCTGACCCGCAGCCCACAGGAGACTTTCCCTCTGCTTTGCTCCAAGCTCCTCCCTTCCCACCCTCTCTACCCCCTAACCCTTAACGTCTTCCCCAACCCTCTCACAGTTGAACCCAGACCCTGGTAGAGGTCTCCATGAATGAACCTCATTTTCCCCAGCCCCTGGGAAGATGGTCCCAGGCCTGACCAATCAAAGGACCCCATCTTCTGGGCAAAAGTGATTGGTTCAAGGCATAACCAATCAAAGTCCTTCTTTGGAATTGATCTGTGGGTCCTGAGCAGAAGCAACTTTTCTCATTTAGGGTTCTGTGATGGGCAGTTGTGAATGTGAGGTGTCAGGTGGCCATCTCCCCACGTGTTAAGAGAGAGACTGTCTGCAGCTGAGACAGACAAAGATGGATTTGGGTGGGGGTGGGGGGAGGACACAGACAGACCCAGGCATAGACATAGATTAGATGCAGACAGAGAGAACATATCCATTCCCAAGTCCTGGTTTCTACGGTTTTTCCTTTCATCCTGAGAGCTATCCTGGAATCCTCTGAGCCCTGAGAGCCAATCAGTTCCCCTTTTGCTAAAGCTAGCTGAGCTCAGTTTCTGTTACTCGTAAATTAAAGAGTTCTGAGTAACGGACTAGGTTTCCCAGGCCACGTCCCAGCCCGTCTCTGCAGCCCTAGCCTTTCAAGCAGCCCGGGGCTGCGTTATATACTCCCAGCCTCTCCGCTCTCTCCCACCACCCTCAACCCCCGAAATATTAAAGTCAAACATCCCTTTCCTTCACTCCTCCACACTCGGCTGGGGCTTTGCCTTTTTCCCTGCTACAGCAGTGAAGTTGCATGTTTAGAGAAGTTTCTAGAAGCATGGGCATGAAAAAGGTTGAGAATCCCTGGGTGAAGACATAACTCAGGTTACCTTGGTTGCTCGGATGTTTACGGTCAAGGGGACAGGACCGAGAGAGACAGAAGGACTGTGGCATCTGGACCATTGGACTCTGCTTTTCCTGGTGGAAAAAAATCTCTTCATACGCAACCCTGCACCTCCTTTTACTCCCCACAATTATGTCTGGTTACATGAATCTCAGTTGGAGGTATCAGCCGGTTTACTATCTCTATTATTTTTTCAAGATGGAAATATCTGGCCATTTTTCCCTCTTCATGAACATGATTCACAGTCATGACAAGATAGTAAAATGAAACCAAGATACACAAAGTGAACAATTCTCTGACTTTAGCGATCGCCCGGGTGGTAATTACTCAGCCACCAGGCAGCCCTTCTCATTCTGTCGTGAGTTTTGTTTCTCATATGCGTTCTCCCAGCAACTCTGCTCACCTCTCCCCTTCTGGTCACTCAGCCCCTCCTGTATGCGAGGCCCCTTTTGTCCCCAGACCACGTGCTAGCGTTGCAGAATCTTGGCAAGGAAAGGCCAGGTCATCCAGCCTTCTGTCCAGTGTAACCACCTCAGCCACAGCAGCTGACACACGGTGAGGTGCTGGCGCGTGCACACCGCCCAGCCTGCGGCTCGCTGCCTTCTGGGGCAGCCCTTCCACGGTGGCGGGGCAGCTCTAATTGCTGGAAGTTCTTCCCTTTGTTTCGCTGAAACCTGGCCCCAGGATGCCCTTGGTGGAAGGCCTGCCCTCTGGAGCACTGCCAAAGTCAATCTGTTCCTCTTCCACATGACAGCTTTTCACACTGTCGAAGACAGTTAGCTTGCCCCTCATGGCTCCGCTCTTTCTCTAGTAAAATACGCTGATTTCTGAAAAACGCATCAGAGGAAGATCAGCTTGCGAGCCCTCACTGACCTGGTTTTCTCCTCTTCATGTTCTCCAATATCCCTCTTAAAATTGGTACCCTGTCCAAGTGAAATTCTCCGAAGAGGCTTGACCCAGTAACTGGCCAGGAAGACGTGGCGATCCCGTGCTGCACCCTTGGCCTTGCACACACATCAGGGTCACTGGGAGTGTTATACAGATGCACGGGTCTAGCCCTGGAGCAGCAAGCGTGAGATCAGGCCCAGGAGCCTGCACTTTTAAGAAGAGCTCCACAACCAGTTCAGTGGACAGGCCATTTTTCTGTAGGAAAATAGAGGCGTGTAGATAAGGCGCGGTGGGCGTGGCATTGTGAAGCCAACTTATTAGTCAGGACTCATTTGTTTGCAAGGATAGAAGTTCAGCATAACCAGCTTCAGCAAATAAGGGCTGTATTGGTCCAGGGGCTGCAAGGGATTCTGGGATAACAGTGGGAACCTGGCCTTGGGGAGCTAAATGGAGGACTCCAAGCTCTCTCTCCCTCCTTCTTCCTCTCTCCTTTTGCTTGGCTTCATTCTGGAGAAGGATCCCCATTCTCTGCTGGGTTTTCTCACCCCACTCCATGGGTCACCAGGCTAAAACCCCAGGTGGGTGTGGCTGCCACAGCTCAGGGCACCTTTCCTAAAGTGGGACAGCATGAGGGGTGTGGTGTAGTCAAAACTCAGGAACCGCACCAGTCATTTTAGCAGAGAGAGTTTAACAGACAGGCTTGGTTAAAGGAGCTCTGCAGAATGGCAAAGGGTCTGTGACGCCCAGGCATGACAGAGGTAGCGATGGTAAGAGCATCCAGGAGGAACAAAGCAAGAGGGTGGGGTCACTGGAATTTCTGTTTGGAGGTGAGGTCCTGGGGAGCTGTGACTCAGGGCTCTGTGGGGAGGGGGCCACAGCTGACCGTGATTGCTGGGACCAGAGGCTGGTGCTGGTGGTGCAGGGAAAGGAAACTTCAAACTGCAACCAACGTCTGATGAAGGAACCAGCTCTTGCCCGGGGTGCGGAACAAGTTCCTCTAGTGCCCCCTGCTGGCAGCAGCTAACTGGGCAAAAGGGTAAAGCAGAAATGTGGTTCACTGCTTCCCAGCCTTGGGTCTCACAGCCCAACATGACCAGGTGGGTTTGGAGCTGAGTGACAAGAGCTTAAGAACCAGCCCAGGCAGTTTTTAGTTTGCATCTTTAGGTGTGGTCATTTGGCTGTGGTGGGAGGACTCTCTGGAGTCAGTCGTTGTCCACAGCCTCCCAGCCAGTGTTAGAGCTGACGCCTTGGCACCACACCTGGGCCTGGGTTTCCAGGTCCTGACAGACCCACGCAGACAGGCTCCAAACCAACTGCACGTGGCCTACACTGCGGACTTGGCAGGAGGAAATGTGCATCACGAGCCGTTGAGGCTGGGCTACCGAAGTGAGGTCGTGGGTGTGGGTCTCCTGCCCAGAGGGCCTTCCCAGACCCTCCCAGGAGGCAGCCATCGCCTTTTGGCATTTTGGCACAGATTGAGGACGCAGGATGCCCACACTTGCACTTATTGGCGAGTGACCTTGAGCGAGCAAATTACCTTCTCCAAGTCTTGATTTCTTCTTCTGTGCAACTCCCTGAGGGTTGTCATGTGGATTTGGGATAATGTACATAAAACACAGTGCCTGGCACACAGTAGGCACTTGGTAAGAGGCAGGAATTTTGATTATTCATAAGAATGGGGATGGAAGAAGCTTGCCTTTGTCCTGGAGGCTTGTGGGGGCGGTGCTCACTTTATGAGGGTGGAGGGGCCCCAGGGAGCAGAAGCCTAGGCAGAGAGCGAGCACATTGGAGCCTGAGGCTCCAGGGCCCTCCCTAGTCATAAGCCCTGCCCAGGGAGGCCTCGGAGGTCCCACCCAGACCGCAGGGGCAAGGCTGTTCCAGCCTGCTGGGGCAGTGGAGGCCCAGGGCCAAAGGCAACCGCCCTGCCCAATGGCAGCCTGCCAGCCTCAGGTGGCTCAGAGGAGCGTGCAAATGCCTGAACCATAGGCATCCTTTCTAGATTCCACTGCAGTGGAAGTTTGGATCAGAGCGAGTGGGTGTAAAGAATGTCAAGCAAGATTCGATTACAATTTTTATTTTGGAAAAACCTTCATCAAAACATGTATATCTAATTAAGACAATTAGAGCATAGGAACAAAAAACTGATTAAAAATCAGACACTCCATAAATTACAAGTGTTTTCCTCCAGCTGGGGCACATCTCCGCTGCGTAGCTGCAAGGCCAATCAATAGAGCCGGGGCTCTGGGAGCAGGAGCGGGGAGGTGGTGACTCCCAGGACAGGGCAGGAGGGGTGGGTGCAGAGAGCAGGCTGTGGGGTCCCAGCCTGTCACCCCGGGGCATACGGGCAGCTGGGTCTGCTCGAGAGCAGGAAGAGCTGGCAGCGCTGTGGATGAGCAGGGCTCTACTGAGCCGTGGCTCTGCCTGTACAGGGGCATGTGTATATATGCGCACTTTACACTGGGCCTGAGCAGATCATGTATCTGCACATGGGCACGTCAGCATGGGAACATCTGTGCAAACATCTGTATCACGGCAAGAGGATGCAACTGCCTGGGCATAAACAAAATGCACGTCAGCATCTGGAGTCTGAGGCAGAGGCAGGCGCAGTGCAGAGGGAGAGCCGGCAGGAGCATGTCCTCCGTGCCTGGGCACCACTGATGTGCAGACAGTGCACAGGGCAGGGGGCGAGGTCAGCCTGTCACTGGGCAGGCAGAGCTGCCCTTGTAAGATGTCATGAGATGAGGCCATCTCATAAGGATTCCCACCCCCTGGAACCTGTGGAGTTGCCACCTTCCAAGCCATGGCTTACGGGAATTTGCAGAAGCAATTAAGTGAGGGGACCTTCAGATGGGGGGTTATCCTGGGTTACTTGGGTGGACCCCGTGTAATCACAGGGGCCCTTAAAAGTGGAAGAGATGTGTCCTCAGAAGAATCGTCAGAGAGATGCTACGTCACTGGCTTTGAAGATAGAGGAAAGGGACCATGAACCCTCTAGAAGCTGGGCAAGCAGACAAGTGTTCTCTCTGAGAGCCTGCAGGAGGAATGCAGCCCTGCTGACATCTTGATTTTAGCTCAGTGAGACCCATGTTGGACTTCTAAACTGTGAAACTGTAAGATAATACATTTGTGTTGTTTTTAAGCCACTAAACTTGTGATAATTTGTTACAGCAGCAATAGAAAGCTAATACAGTAGCTAATGCTATCTTGCTATTTTATAGGTGAAGAAATTAAAGCTCAGATGTATAAGGTAATTTACCCAAGCTCGTCCAGCCAGAAAGTGGCAGAGCCGTGATCTGAGGTGGTCTGACCCCAGAATCCAAGCTGGACTCTTCCACCTGGTCTGCCTTGTGGAAGGTCGCCCTGAACAGCCAGTATGAGAACCACCCCCAGATACAACACCCCACTTTACGAACCCTTCCTTGCCCCAAAAGGATGCTCTCTCCCAGGCCTGCTTTCCTGGATTTTCAGTCCCGAGAGACTAGGGATTGAGGGTATTGTGTGGTGGGAAAGGTGCTTGCTGGGAGCCACGCCCACCTGATTGCAGGTGAGGCCCTCGGACAGCTTTGCCCACGTAGCCCGCGGGTGCACTGGAAGGGGACTCTCCTTGGTTGGGAGTCCCTGACCTTTCTAATTCTTCCTCCCCATGAGGATTGTATTCCTTAAAACATTTATATCCCAGCATCATAGAATATTGGAGCCAGTGGAGGACCGGGGGCAAAGGGCTTGTTAATGAAGAAGTAAGAGTGACCATGACCCACCCAAAGCCTCACAATAAATGAGCAACAGGATGAAGTCAGATCCCCAGGCTGTTGACCTTCTAGCCTGAACATTCTTTGGAAAAAATTACAATCTGATTTTTCAGCTTGGCATGTAAGCCAACTACATCTCTTATTTTTTTCAGTTATTGGTTAGAATACTGAAAACGCTTAGGACCTTCCTCCCATGGCCTCCCTCCACCTGATTTGTCCAAGAATCCCAGGGACTTGCTACATTAAAGGCTACAGCCCTGTTCCACACAACTGTGTTGTCCAGTCCTTTACTGCCATTATTTCCCACTACCACATGGTGTCGCTGTTGGAGACAGGTCCTGTGCAGCTCAATGAAAGATTTGCTAACTGCAGGTTCTTCACGGTCTTACTTCCAGCCCTGGCTGCAGCAGTGTCCTCCAAGGGCACCAAGGTTACAGCTTCCTTTAGTTCAGAGCCCCTTTCTCAGCCAGCAATTTCCAATATGCAAACGATGTGCTAGGATGATAATCTGGGGGAGCTTTCAACAGTAGCCTACAGGACTTTCTAGAAAAATCTCTCCTTTGCAGGAATCCATAGGCCATGGCTTTGAGTTGTGTCACAGGCCTGGATTCCCTTTCACAGGATGGTGTCCTATCTCAAAGGTGTTTGATGCCTTTCCCTGTCGCTGAGCTCTGTGTAGGCCGCGCTGCTCTGCCCTGCTCTGCCCAGACGGATCTCTCCAGTTTTGCACCTTAGGAGCAGGAGCCGGAGCTTGTGTCCTTGTCATCTCAAGTCTTGGGCTTGCATGATCACTCATTTGTTCATTCGTTTTTTTAGGACAGGTTTTTTGTTGTTGCAAAAAAACAGAAACCCAACTTGAATTAGGGAATTCTTGACCCATGCATCTGGAAAGTCCTAGAGCTGGAACCCGGCTTCCATAGGTTCAAGCCGTGTGGTCAGTCAGGACTCTCTCCCCGTCTCTCTCTTCCCCAGGCCTCTGCTTGGACTCATTCTCTGACCGTCTCCTCCACAGCAGCTGCAGGTCGGCCACAGCCCTGCAGGCTCTCACCCGCCTGTGCCGGCCATGTGACTGCAAAGTATCTTTTTTCCTTTTTAGAAATTTGTGCATCCTAGATCCAAACTCAATAAAATGGCTTTTAAAAAGATGGTTTCAAGGGCCTGTCATAAAATTTCATACCCTATATACAAAAGAAGCTCTGTAGAAGATAAGCGATTTAAGTAATTCCTGTACTCTACATGCCTATTCATCCGCTCCCCCCACATTATATATAATTCATAGGAATAGCTTTTAATTTGCAAGGTAGAATCCCCAGCTTCCCTACCTCACATCGAGAAATATTTTAATATTAAATTATGATTGTCTCTCTTCCTTTTATATATTTACATATGTATTTCTGGGCTTTCTCAATATTCCCCCCTCATGTTTACAGACCTTAACCTTTTAAAAACATATGCTTTATTTTTTTTAGAGCAGTTTTAGGTTCACAGCAAAATGGGGCAGAAAACGAAGAGCTCCCATTTATCCACACCTCCCCTCCCCCAGCCTCTGCCTCTATCTATATTCTGCACCAGAACTGTACATTTGTTACAATGGATGAACTTGTACCAAAGTGTCATTTTTCAAACAGAATCAATACATTTGTCCCTAGCAAGAATGTGATTGGCTGGCTTGTATCACATGATCATCTCTGAACCAATCACTCTGACCAGTGAATGCAGTGTCATGACAGCTCAGTCACATGATCACACATGTGATATCACATCTGTAAGCAGGATGAGGGACCACTAAGCCACCATGTTTTCAGCCCCCCAGAATCACAGGTAGTACCACATGTAGTACATGATGAGACCCCCAAAAGAGCACCAAGACAGGTAACATGTTAGGCAGACAAAAATAATTTTCTAAATGTCCACCTATGCCAGGCACTGTGCAGAGGGGCTGCCTGGAGCATCTGTTTCAGGTAACTTTTGCATCCCAGGGCCCTCAGGGAGTGTCACAATTTACCACCTTTACCTGCATGGGTGGAGGTGTCCCTGCTGCACACCTTGCTTTCCAGAGGCTCTGCCTGGAAGGAGGTCTGATCCTGGTGCCCAAGGCCTCTCTCACTAGCTGTGGAGAGACTGGGGTCTCCTCGGTGGGCATGTCACTCACGTGGCTCTAGATGGTGTTCTGCTACACCTTGGCCTGAGAACCTTCCTGGGCACCCTTAATTCCAGGACACCCTGGTATGTGAATGTGTGTGTGTTGCAGAGGTGGTGGGTGTCAAGGGTTTGGGACCCGCAGACTTAACAGGCAAGGGAGAGGTAAGGTGAGAGGGTGGCCTTCTGGATGGCTGCCATGTCTTCTGGGTCTCTTTTCTGTGGTGTCCGCGCCTCGCTGATTATCATTCTCGGCCCAGACAGAGGCAGCTGTGGTGGGGGGAAGCTGACAGGCAGTGACAGGTAACACTGGCTGCTGGGGTTGGAAGATGACCAGATTCCATCAAGGGAGGGAGGAAAGGGCCAGGAGGGGAGAGAGCCAGCTGGGCAGGGGATAGCTCCACTATTCCTGCCGCCCACTTCCTTCTGTCAAACCCAGCTTTCCGTCCCTATCACCTCTGGTGCCCCGGACAGTCCCACGAAGCCTTCCCTGGCCTTTTCTCCCTAGCCCTTTCTTGCCAAGCCCCCAATGTTACGATGGACGAACTTGTACCACTGGTAGGGGAGGAGCACGATGTCTGGGGTGAAAGCCCTTGTGAGGGTCATTTGCTTATTTGCTCTCCAATCCACTTTCCACGTGTTCCCTGCTCTGCTCGACATCACAGGGACAATCATGGCGGCTGGCTCCTGGCTGGTTTCAGTCAATGTTTGTGTCTCCCCTCAAATTCATATGTTGAAACTCAAACCCCAGTGCAATGGTATTAGGAGGTGATGCCACTTGGGGGCTGATTAAGTTATGAGGGTGGAGCCCCCATGATGGGATCAGTGTCCTTATAAAAGACCTGAGAGCTCCCCTTCCTTTCCACCATGTGAGGAGGCAGAGAAGATGCCATCTATGGACTAGAAAGGGGGCCCCCACCAGACATTGAATCTGCTAGCACCTTGATCTTGCATTTCCAGCCCCCAGAACTGTGAGAAATAAATGTCTGTTGTTTATTAGCTGCCCCCGCCCCGCTGCCGGCCTGCCCCAGCTGTCGTGCGTTTGTTCTTCTCCGATCCAGCAGTGCTGAGTGTCTTTGTCGCTCCTGCTCCGTGAGGGACCTGGCTTTGCCTCTTGTCCCTCCTGCCTGGGGTGGCTCCATGCTGTTGCTAGTTCCTGAGCTGTTTCACCATCCGCTTCCCTCAGACCCTGTGTAAATACCCCCCTTTTGTGTTTTTATTTTTATTTATATTAAAAATTCTTTATTATTTAAAAAACTTTTAATTTATTGATTTGAGAGAGAGAAACATCAGGGATTGAACCCACAACCTCGGCATATCTGGATGATGCTCTAACCCTCTGAGCTACCCACCCAGGGCCATCCCCCCTCCCTTTTAGGGTGGTGCCTGTTTCCTGCTTGAAGCCTGATGCTACAGCATCCAGTGGGACCTCAGGCAACTTGGACTCAAACTTCTCTTCTGCCACTAACAACCTGTATGAACTGGAGCTGGTCACTGAAGTTTATGTTTCCTCTCTATAAAAGGAAGAGGGGGGACCCCTCTGCTGAGCCCTGGACCCCCTGCCCTGGGGGGCTCAGAGCTTTTCTAGGGGCTCTTCTGGGGCTTAGCAGTGATGGTCTAATGCTGTCTCTCCCTCCACGGGCAGGAGTGAGAGACCTACTTGCTCGTGGGGCTAGGCCTGAGGTCCCAAACCCACTTCCCCAAGTACGCAGGGCTCAAGTCAGGCCTGGGTGGTCAGAGCCAGGGACAGTTTCCAGAAAGATCTCTCCTCCACAAGGCTGGGAAAAGTGAGGCCTTGGTGGAGACCCCGTGAGTCCTCCCCAGGCGGTTGCCTCTCCCCTGTTGTTTGGGCTCAGACAGCTGTCACCGTGGGGCAGGCAATGAATCAGGAGTGGGGAGCAGGGAGGGAGAGATGGGAGCTGGGAGGGAGAGTTTGGAGCTGAGCAGAGGCCTTATTTTGGGTTTGAAATGCCCAAGCTGTTAATTTGAGAATAATCAATGCTAATTTGCACATATCTGGTTGCCATAGCAGGTTATCTATTTCCCGTCAAAATGCCCAAAAGCTTGCTCAGATCTTCCCCACCACTGCCCACCCAGCCTTCCCCTGTCTGCCCAAAGGTACTGCTTGGGTGTTCAGGCCAGGGAGATAGCAGGTCGCCACACCTGCCCTCCAGTCCAGCCCCAGATGCCTGCTGGGCTGGGGGAAACCCCAGGACACAGGAGAGGAGGAGAGGAGGGCCCTGGGGCTGGCCCAAGGAGCCAGGAGGAGGAGAATTAAGCAGAAGTGCAAATTACCCAAACCCATGATTAACATTTCTTCCAAATCTCCATGAATATTAAAGTGCAACCTGCCGGTCCCCACACAATGAATTCTGTATGAATCTTAAGATAAATCGTTTGGATAACTTAGCGGCAGCTGTACTCCCCTGCTGCCAGCAGCCTCCCAGAATCATTCAAGGCCAGTAAGAGGGAGAAGGAGGGAAGTGTGGGGAGGGCTGGGAGGGCAGGAGGGAGTGGAAGAAGTGCCAGTCATTGGACCCCTTTGCTTGGGCACCAGGGCCAAGCAGGCTGAGGGTGAGGCATGTGGTTCACAAAGACTGGACCCCGGACAGCTGTGGGGTGCTGGGGGGACATGTGGTGGGGCCACCATGGAACCTTACTGAGGGCCCCATTCTTGTGCTCCCTGGGGATCTGCTCCTTCCTGTACCCCTCCTGAAAAGGAAATCAGTCCTCAGTTCATTCCCCTTCTTCCTGGAGTGCACTTGGTTCTCAACCGGGGTGACTTTGCCCCTCAGGGCGCATTTGGCAAGGTGTGGAGATATTTTTGATTATCATGATGGGGAAGAAGTTGCTACTGGCATCCAGTGGGTGGAAACCACAGATGCCACTAAATATCCTACAAACACGGGACATCCCACCCACCCCCTCCCAACCCCTCAAAACAAAGAATGATCTGGCCCCAAATGCCCACAGTGCTGAGGTTGAGCAGCCTGCTCGAGGGGTCTCTGCTTCCACTGAGCTGTCAGCCTTTCTTCCCACCTACCCATGGGCTGGAAATGTGTCTCCCAGGGTCCTGTGTTGCAGCCAGGGCTTTGAGTTTCAGAGCATGGCAACAGCATAATCTTGACTATCACTGTACCAGGCAGGGTCCCAGCAGCGAACACATGGCACCTGCTAAAGGCTCTAGCAAAGGCCGAGTAATCGAGAGGCCATTCAGAGATTTGTGAGCAGGGTTAAGGCAACCAACGTGAGCTGGTCTAGGACCCAGGAACCAGCCAGAGTGGAGAGCCTTTCCTACCTGGAGATACAAATGGCAGGGAAAGGGATGCTCTTACTGGAGCCCACAGGACCTGGAGCCATGGGGAACGGGCACAGCTGTAGAACAGCAGGCAGGGAGGGTGGGGGGGCATAAATACCCCAATCCCTCTCTCTTCCTGCCCACAGTCTTTGTCAATGCCTTTGATTGGCCAAACCCAACTAGAAGGCAGGGACAAGTGGGCTCAGCTGATCGGCCTGGAGAGGTGCTGATTGTGAGGTGCAGAGCGGAGGGGAGAAGAGCAGAAGTGGAGGTGGGGGAGGGGAAGCTGGGGAGAGTCATCATTATTACCAGCAAGGGAAGCCACCCAGGGACACTGCGGAAAGTGCTCCCCGGAGATCAATTCACAGAATGGTGGGTAAAGAAACCCCACGGATGACGCGTCAGAAGCACGAGTGGGTCAGTACCAAGTGTCTTTTGGAAAACCGGAGACCCTTTTCCAGTGGCAGAGCTAGGGTTAACATGTTGGGATTCACTGGGGAGAGAACCCCAGAGAGCTCCAGAAAGCCAATGGCTTGCTGAGATTCAATTTACAAAAATGCAGTTGAAGCGCAAATTCGCAGGAGGGCCTCCACTAATATAAAGGGATTCCATTGAAAATAGACTAACGTAGGAAGTGAAACCCAGCCCGGCATGTCGTCAGGTGGGATTGGTTCTCTGGGGAGGATGGGTGGAACCCAGGACTTGCTGAAGGTTGGATGTGAGGAGGAAAGAGGACTCAGGAGTGGTCATTCAGGCCTTGGGTCTGACAACTGGGTGGACAATGGCTGTGCCTCCGGATCCAAAATGATGGGGAAGGGTGCTAGGAATCAGGTTCTATCTGACTCCAAAGCCCCTGCTCAGGGCAGACGGCCACTCCCTGGACCTGTGGGACAGGGTCCCTAGGCTGTGGCCTGCTCACTTCCCTGTTTGGAAGGTGTGCAGGGGCGGGGAGGATGGCAGCACCTCTAGGAGGATGAGGTACCTGAGGAAGGGGTTTGGGCCAGAGAGTGTGACTCTCCCCCACTCAGAGGTAAGTAGATCAGAGGGGCTGCCTCTTGTTTCCTGTTTTAAACAACGGCCTAACAAGAAATAGACAAACAGGAGCGCTTTTCAGCTCAGCAGGGTGACGGGTGGGAGGGGGGTGGGAGCGAATTAAAATCCCATTATAAGAACACTGCGAGGCTGCTGGCAGCTTTGCGGATGATCATTTACACCCATGTGCACGCACCGGAACCTTCCTCGCTGTGACCCAGGCCACACGGGAGGCCATGGAAAGCATTCTGGAGTCAAGTCCACCTGGCTCTGCCACATGTTGCCTCCAAGATTGTGACCTTGGGCAAGTTGCTTAACCTCTCTTAGTCTTGGTTTCTTAACTCTCCTGTGCCTGTGCTGGAAGCTCTCATTCGCCCTCCAGGCCATTCTCCACCCTCTGCAGCCAAAGGCTGTGTACAGGGAGGTGTGCCTCTGAGGACCGCACCTGAGGACCTGCTCCTGTAGCCTCTGGCTTGCTAGGGTGTGGCGCTAACAGGGGCTCAGAGGCTGGGCCAGAGCATTAGGGCTTTTGGTCCCTGGCTCGATCCCTACAGAGGGGTGATTTGGCAGTGGCTGTCAATGGCTTTTTCCTATGGTCACTTCTGTCTCCAAATTCTCCTTGTACCCTTCAGTCCTCGGGGTATAATGGCCTCTTTCCCTTGCTAGATCTGGTGTGTCTTCCACATTCCTGGAGTCCCCTCAGCCTTGCTCCGCCTTTGTCAGTGCTTCCCCTATTCCACTCTTTTCCATCGCTGCTTTAGGCTGTGCCCAGGACTTCCTGCTACGGCCCCGGCTATCTGCCCACCAGGCAGAACTGCGGCTGTGGAATGCGACACGTTATGGGAAGGTGCTGAATGTAGGGCAAGCCCACAGGAAGCACTAAACATGGGATCCTTACTCTTAGAATCCAGCTGCCATACTGTGAGGAAGTCCAAGTCACATGAAGAGGTCACTTGCAGGTATTCTACCAGACGGCTCCAGCTAAGGTCTCCGACGCGAGTGACACCAGCCACCGTCTGAATGGAACCACATGAAAGAACCCATGCGAGAACTGACTGGCTAACCCCTCAGACCACGAGAGATAACAATAATAAATGACATTGTTGTTCATATTGTTCAGTTTGTGGTTTGACACACACCTGTGTATAACCTGAACAAAATAAAGGTGCTATAATTATGAAGATGATACATAGATGATAGAGATTGATGGGTAGAGATGTGGATGGATAGATAATAGGCCAGTAGGTGGGTCAATGGATCAATGGATGGATCAACGGATGGATAGATGAAAGTATAGACAGACATCGAGGGAGCATTTCTTATGTGCCAGACAGTAGAACAAGTAGTTTATTGCCATTGTCTTCTTTAATGACAGGTGGTCATGGTGGTGATAGTGACATTGGTGGGGATGGGGATGGTGGTGGTTGGTGGGGATGGTGGTGGGAATACAGTGGGCTGAATGGTGGCTCTAAAAAGATATGTCCATGTTCTTACTCCCAGAACTTGTGAGTGTGATCTTATTTGAAAAAAGGAATCTTGCACATGTAATTAAGGATCTCAAAATGAGATCCTTCCAGATCTAAGGTGGGTTCTAGATTCAATGACATATATCCCTATAGCATAAAGGCAGGGGGAGATATGAAACTCGGGTGCACAAAGGAGAAGGTCACACGAATATGGGGGCAGAGATTGGAATGATGCAGCCACAAGTCAAGGAGCTACAGAAACTGGAAGAGGCAAGGACGCATCTTCTTCTAGAACCTTCAAATGGAGTGTGGCCTGCCAACACCTTGATTTCAGACCGGCCTCTGCAGCTGTGAGGGAATCAATGTATCGTTCTAAGCCACTAAGTGCGCGCTAATTTGTGACAGCAGCCCCAGGAAATGAATTCAGGCGCTGGCGGCTCTGGGCTGCGGGGTTTCTTTTCAGGTTAATGAAAATACTCTATTGATTGTGGCGATGGCTGCACAGCCCTGCGTACACACGAAAAGCCCCTGAGTTGTACACTTAACATGGGTGCATCATTTGGTATGTGAATTATTTCCCAATAAAACTGTTACAAATAAAGCAGTTAGGGGATTGGCCCCTCTTCCAGCAAGGAAGGGGCAGAGGCAGGCCCAGACAATGGAGTGGACTGCTTCTCAAGGCTGGGCTGCTCCACACTGCTAAGGCCCTCCCCCAGGACAGCCTTTGCCTCCCCTGCCTCTGGCTCCGTGTCCCCTGGGTCATCATGGCCCAGCGTGCTCAGGGTTTAGAGCTGTAGCCTTGCTACTTTCCCTGCTCGGTCTGGCTCACGCGTGGTGTCATCCCTTCCTGCTCACGCATTCGACTTTCTCTGAACCTAGCCTTCAGCTTTCACCCTGCACCCTTTTCCCCAGCACCACCTGGTTCTGTGTGCTGGCTTCATCCCCTTCTCCCCTTTCCATCATGCCCACCAGATTGTAAACCTCTAGGGGCGGAATCCATTTCCAATCCCTGGGATGTCAGGGGAATTGAAAGCATAGCAAATATTTCCGAGATCCAAATTACACAGACCCCGGAAGGCAGAGCTTCTAGTGTAATCCAGGTTATGAATTGTAAATCAGACGCCATGCAAAATACTTGCAAAAATTCAATAAAGCTTTTGCTCCCAGCACAGCAGAGCCAGGCGGGCATAAGGAGGCAGGAGGAGGCAGCTGGGGTGAGAAAGAAGGAAAGGGAGGAGGGGCAGGGTGGCAGTGCTGGTCCTGGCCTGGCCAAGGCTCCCATGGCCCTGGAGCTGCCCATTTTCCTGTTATAGGAGTCAGGAGGACTCCATGGCCTTTGGGTGACACACCCTCCAACATTCAATCCAACCTTGCAAGTAAGAATGCTGCTTACCTGCCTGCCCAACCTAGGGAGGCCGTGAAGGTGAAAGAGGCTTCTAGACTGTGCCTTAGTGTGGACTGTCCAGCTGCCCGTAGGTGCAAGTTGTTACCAGGTGCTTTTGCAGGTCCATAGGGGTGACAGTCACCAATACATATGTAGTGTGTGTGGGGGGTGGGGGGGGTGCCCTGTCTCATATGAAATTTGTTTTCATCTCTGTGTTAGTGAGAAAGAGGTCAGAGAACTCCCTGTGGACCAGTGGATGGAGCCGCCCCTTAGAATGGGGAGGGGATGCATTGTCCACGGGGCTCACTCATGAGCTTTATTTGTAAAGGAGGTTGAAGAGCAAATGGCCCCACTCTGTGGCTTTCATGTTTCAAGGACTGGTAATTCCAAGAGAAAGGACTCGGGGAGAAAAAGGAGGACAGGTGCTCCCTTCGGACCGGGCCACCAGGGCTGGGGGTTCACAGAGTCAGGGCCACGGTTCTGTCAGGCCAGAACTGGTGTGGGGTGGGGTAATGGGAGGGTAAATTTTATATATAAGGGGCACTAAAAAGATTAATAGTCCCACTCCCTCAAGAATGGAAGGGAAATCGGTTGGTGGAGCCTGGGTTTCTCTGCTCACTCTCGGCTCCACAGGTGTCCCACCACATCCACACAGATGACCCATGCGGGCAGCCATGGATTCCTTTACCATGTACCTGCCAGGTACTGTGCCAGATGCTGAGAATATACAGATAAACCGAGGTCCTACCGTGAACAGGTCTGATGGTGACAGGCTGAGTCCTTCATTGCCACCTTCCAGGTACTTAGAAGACCCAAGCCCCAGGCACAGGTAGCACCGACCTCTGGGATAGAGCAGGTGCTGCCTTCGGTCACAGCAGGACCATGGGGCCGGTGTAGAGAAGACACAAACCACCTCTGTTGGGAGGGGGGCTGCCAACCTGGGGCTTGAGGGGCCCCGGATATTCCTATCTTATTAATATTCATGATGAGAAGGATGTGGAAAATCACTTCTTCAGGTGCCCAGGGCTCTGCCAGGCAATTCAAATGCAGCGCGGCACGTGGCTCTAAGGAGGACGCATTAAAGTCAGGCGCAGCTCTAGCTCTGGGCTGCATCCTGGTGGACCAGCCAGGTCAGC
This sequence comes from Mormoops blainvillei, assembly GCA_004026545.1. NCBI lineage: Eukaryota > Metazoa > Chordata > Mammalia > Chiroptera > Mormoopidae > Mormoops > Mormoops blainvillei. The sequence continues at coordinate 48,983 of PVJD01008190.1, read as the reverse complement.
CAGGCCTGGCCAGGAAGAGCTCAGGTGGCCTATCTCCTGTAGAAAGATCTCTCTCTCTCTCTCTCTCTCTCTCATTCTCTCTTTCTCTCTCGCTCTGTCCCTCTCCTTCCTCCCACCTCCTGTCCGCCCTTGAAGAACAAGAAGAAGGTACAGTGTAATGATACGAACCTGAGCCTGTTCTAAAAACCCAGGGCATAGGTAACTCAGCTCTTCACTGCCCTTGGGCCTCTGGCAAGTGCGGCCCCTCACAATCCCCACCTTCTGGTATTCATGCCCCTGGGTAATCGCCTCCTGTACCCTTGAGTGTGACCGAGCCGAGCAACTCGTGTTTAACAATTAGAGTACACCGCAATGAGGGGATGTCACTTCTGCGATCAGGTCTCATAAAATCGCAATCTGTCTTGCTAGCAGATTCCACCACCTCCTTGGGCGTGCGCTTTGATGGAGCAAACGGGCATGTTGGATAGGCCCACATAGCAAGGAACCGAGAGTGTCCTCCCACCAATAGCCAGCTGGGAACCGAGACCGCCGTGCAACAGCCCTCAAGGGGCTCAGTCCTGCCAACAACCACATGAGCTTGGACTTGGATTCTTCCCCAATCACGCCCTCAGATCAGACCCCAGACCCTGGTGGCACCTTGACTGCAGCCCTAAGACAGACCAGCTGAGCCACGCTGGGACTCCTGTTAAGAACTGTGTCATCAGTCACTGGGATTTGGGATGATTTGCTACCCAGCAATAGATAAGTAATATAGCAGATTATTTAACTTTTCAGTTTTTCATTTCTCATCTGTAACCCTGTTCTAATCTCACTGCATTTCAGGGCGGCAGAGAGAGTACTAACTGATTAGATACATGTAAAGGGTGCTAGGCAGTGCCGGGCACCCAGGAAGCAGGGAATAGCAGCTTCGTTATATTTATATCGTCCTAAGTAGTTAAGGGCTGTTCTGAACCACCGTGTTTAGAACCCCGGCGCTGGCTTGCCCTTAATGCACACACATTTATGCAGTTGGCTCGCTCCCGTCTGGCCCTGGCCCTGCTGCCTCTGGGAGAATACCAATGAGCTCAGATATAGTGCCTCAGCCACAACATCTGCTTACTTTTTTTTTTTTTTCAAATTATAAGAGAAAGTTCATTTAGAAAGTCACAGAGGCAGAAGAAGTGAGCTGTAGAAGAAATGGGCTCAGGAAAGAAGTTACAGTAAAAGAAGAGCCCTTGGAGCTTAGGAAAGAGAGAGAGAGAGAGAGAGAGAGAAGCATGAACACGTACAAGTGGGGTGGGGGGTGTCAGGGGAAGGCAGGGAGAGAGAGCGCACCCTGGGAAAAGAGGGTGTGGGGATTTAAGTAATCGCTGAAGACTAGAGTAAGCCAGAAGAAGGCATCTTTTTTTAAAAGGTTAAATTCTCAAAGCTTAAAAGGAACCTTGTTAAAGTGAACAATCCATTGGCATTTAGTACTTCCCCAGTGCTGTGCAGTCATTGCCTCTACCTAGCTCCAAAACAGTTTTCACCCCCAAAAGCAGTCAGTCTGTCTCCATTCCCGCTCCCGCTCCCATCCAACCCCTAATCTGCTTTCTCTCCCTCTTCTGGACATTTCATATCACTGGACTCATGTAATATGTGGACCTTCTGGGTCTGGCTTCTTTCACTTAGCACACTGTTTTTGTGGTGAGCCCATGTTGCAGCACGTGTCAGTGCTTCGGTCTTATTTACGGCTGAATAATATTCCATCATGTGGATGTAACACATTTGGTTTATGGAAGGGACCTTTGAAGAGAGGGAAACTGAGGCCTGCAGGATGACCTGGCCCCGTTTAGATGGACCATTCATGGCAGTCAGGGGCAGGACCAGGAGGTGACATGGTGATGGTAGGCAAAAATGTCACCCACATGGGGGCCTTCCTTGGCACACAGTTGGGTCACACTTACCCTCTGTGTTTTGGTAAGGCCAGGGGCCTGTGGGCATTAGTGAAGTCAGGCACTTCCAGGGCTGGCCCCTAAAATCTCTCCAACAATGTTCCACATTCAGTTCCTTAGCTCATTGTCCAGCTGGACATGAATGGTCTAGTAAAGGGACCTGGGGCCAGTGGGCCAGGAGTTGGAAGGACCCTGGGCCTAGGTGACACAGGGGGTAGCCCTTTTGCGTCAGGAGGGGTAAGCAATAAACCTTTGCTGTGTTAAGTTGCTGATTTAGTTTTCAAAATCAGCTCAGTGGTTTTTAAAGCCAGGGTGATTTTGCACCCCTCAGGGTATTTAGCAATGTCTGGAGATATTTTTGATGTCTCAACTGGAAGATGCTACTGTCACCTAGTGGATGGAGGTCAGGGATGCTGCTAAACATTCTACAATGTGTGGGCCAGCCCTAAAACACAGAAACTCCAAATGTCAGTGAAGCCGTAAAAAGGAACCCTCCCTTGGCTAGTGTATCCATCTTCTAGTTCTGGATCCTTCAGTGCTGCTGTGCTGTCTGCTCACCTGACCTGAGTTCTGACCACTGAAAACCCACCTGCTCACCATCAGATACCTGTCCCTGCCTGATCCCTGATCTGGCCTCTCTCCCTGTCCCTTCTCCCATCACTGAACTTGCCATCAGGGCTCATCTCACATTAACACCTCCCCACCACCCCAGAGTGGCTCTCTGCTGCCCCAACCCAGCTCAGCCCTCTTGGACTTGGCAGAGAGTGGGCAAACGGGGGCCAGATTCCGGCTCCTTCTCACAGACATCACAGCTTCTGGAATATGTTCTAGCCTCTTCAACCTGTCACCTTACTTACTGGACACGCCAAGCTCTTGCTTCCTTCTATAGGGGCCCCTCTAGCTCCCAGCTCTTCTGGCTTCTCCTGGGCCCAAAAGTGACAGTGTCAGCTTCGCTTAGTCCCATCCGCTCCCAGCAGGAAGCTGCCTAAGAAATGTGTCAGCGGAACTCCAGCTTCTGTGCTATACTGACAACAGCTGATCCCATTTTTCTTAATTAGTATATTTAATTATTAATAACATTTTACTTAAGTAGAATTAATCACTCCATCATCAGCTCTGGCCAACTATGTCTTCTCATCATGGCTTGCTGTTGATATCCTTCTAGTCTTCATCCCCTTTCCTTCCGAGGAAATTGGGGCTCTTGGCAAAGGCTCCTGGGAATAAAGTCCCCACTCCATGCACCTGCTGAGGATGCCTGCCAAGGCATCAAGTCAAGCCAGAAATTGCAGGTGGGTGTGGCTGAGCACCAGGTGGGGAGACAAGGGCTGCTGCCCGAACTGATTAGCATCTTTATTTTTTTCTGGGCTGAATCTAACCCCTGGAAAGGTCCTTTCTCTCTGTGGCAGGGAGTTTCCGGAACTGGCAATCTGCCAGTGGTGGCGGCAAGGAGGAAGACAGTGGAGCCCATCCCACTTTTCTCAGCCCTCTGTTCCTAGGGCCAAGAGGTAAAGGCACTGGCCCCAGCCCTGCCAGCGTGTCTGGTTTTTTTCAGGAGCTCTTACTTTTGGATTCAGGCCCATCGTATCCTGAGAGATGTCTTGGGGGCCAACAAAAAAAATAGCTACTTAGGCAGCCTACCAACCTGCACTTGCTTCTAAGTGTACAGCTGGAGGGGACTCTGAGAGCTCTTGGAGCCAGCCAGTCAGGTAAACTGTTTGAGCCCATGTTCTCAAATATTCCACAGAACCTGAGTCCCAGGAGATGTTTTGGGACAAAACAAGACATGGGGACAAGTTCAGAGCTACCGAAGAAGTTTGGGAGGTATTAAATTCTATACCTGCCTCTCAGAGTCACGTGATGAAGAAGAGACCACGCCTATGGATTCAGCATTCTCATCTTGTCTCACCATACAAGAGTTCTTGACTTTGGATGGGTGACTAACTTGCTCTGTGTCTTGATTTACTCAGTATTAAAATAGGGGGTGATACAGTATCCATGTGAGGCTGAAATAACTTAATACATGTAGTTCTGGGTGCAACAGTCAACATTGGGCTATTATTATTTATTATTGTTATTATCAAGATAATAAAGGATCTGAGGAGCCCTCATTGTAAATAATTTAATTTAATTTTGATGAACCTAAAGCTCTCCAAATTTATTTGACGACAAAAACTTTTCAGACCTGCAGAACTCCTGTCTCATGTGACACAGTTAGGAGATACTGGTCTAAATCTTCTAGGACTGTGTTTTCCTGGGTCGTGTCTGGAGAGACCTGTCATTTACTGTGTAAGCCTGTCCCAGGGCTTGGCCACCTGACCCCTCTCCTTGGTCGGTTCTTCAGCAATTGGGTCATGATGGGATAAGATGCCTCTGTGAGTTTTACGAGTTTCTCAGGATCTTTAGCCCTTACTTTGTGCTGTTGCCAACTTGATAAACTGCTACCCACAGTCAGAAATTAAGTCTCCGCTTGTGTAGTCTGATAGTTCCAACTGTGTTTGTCTCCAAAACTGCCATCTACTTCTCCACGTCAATATGGGGGTTCACTCAGACTTCTGGGTCATCTCCCTGATTCTATGTCCAGGGCTGAGCAAACAGGGGTGCATAACCCATGGCACTGACTGAGCAGGGCACATGGCAAGAGGACTCCACCATGTCCAGTCCTGGCTGGATCAGGGCCACCATCGGCGGGCAGCAAAGGGCATGGTGGAGTGGACAGGGCCCTGAATTTGGAGTCGGAAAATCAAGGTTCAAATCTTTCTGGTGGATGGTGTGACATGGGATGAGTTGTTTAACCTTCCTAGTTCCATCCAGAAAATGGGAATATCCATGCTTCCCAGGCCCTTCACATGCTCGTACTGAAGATCAGAGCAGGTGGTTTCTGGGAAAGTGCCTTGCTTAGGGCAACTGCTATGATGTGAAGGCCTCCCTCCCCTCCCCCAACCCTGCCATCACCCCACTGGGTTGGGCTCGGTGAGCAGGACCCAACTCTGAGCAGTCACAGTGTCAGGAATGAGCATTATCATGTGCTGTGACAATATTTGATAAATTCATACTCGCCTAGGGGAGCAGACTAAGTAGGTGAATAAAGTGAGAATATTCTCTGTGACAATCAATATTTCTTCAATTGAACCATCTCTGCAGATCTGACATTTTGATTTTTCTTTTTTGGACACATTAGCTAGATTTATGCTTCCATACAGTGGAAGCTGCTGGGAGAAGAGGAGGGTGAGCCAGGTATGGTGGTGCTTCAGAGACACCTGGGTAGGCTGATGGGCAGTGGTTGCATAAGACCCTGGCTAAGTGGGAGTCAGTGCTCCAATACTTTGCTCACCCGGCCCTGCAGCTCAGGGCTGGAAGGTCGCACCTGCCTGTGGTTCTTTCAGCTCAAGTCTGAGGGCTGGAAGAGGAACCGGCAGGAGCTCAGAGGCTCTCCTGCCCTGCAGCCCAGGCCCAGGCTCCCGGAACAGCCACCTGCTCAGCTCTGGATGGGAGGAGAAGACAAGCAACTTCTCGAGAGCCCTTCCCGAAACAGCCTCTGATCACTGCCCAGGTTCAGTTGCTGACTCTGCCATTTGCTGAAATGGTAGCAAGTGCATAACCTCAGGCAGAGTTTATAACATCTTTTGTCTCAGTTTATCCATTTGCAAAATGGAGCCGATAATAAAACTAACTTGTATTGAGCACTTCTAGGCGCCAGGCAGTCTTTTCAGAGCTTTACATGGATTGATGTAGCTAATCCTAACAGTGACCTAGCGGGGTAGGCATAATGATTATGCCATTTGCAGGTGAGGAAACTGAAAGAAGCAGCTGGGTATTTTAGGCAGGTGAGGGCTTGAAACTCACCTCTGTCACTTAATAGCTGTATGTCACGATTCTTTATAGAAAAAAGTACAACTCAAAGGAGCTTAAGTTAAAAAAAAAGGTGGGGGGAAAGGGTGGAGAAGTATTGGTTTGGTAGTTGAAAAGGATACTGGGGTTACTCAAGGAATCCAAGACGGGAAGAGCTCTAGAATCTTTTAGAACCCCCCTATGATTCCACAACTTAAGAGCTGAACAGGCCCTCAGTCCCATCTGCCATCTTGCTCTCTGTTATCCATCATTATCTACCTCTGCTTTCTTTTTCGGGTTGTTTCATAAGACCAGATAGCAAACTGTTCTAAGCAATGACTCCGGAAAAGCACTGTCTGGTTTTGTCACTTACTAGCAATGTGACTTTGGGTAAGTTCCTTAGCTTCTCTGAGCCCCTCTTTCTTATTTGTAAAATGGAACAACAATAGAATCTTCCGATAGGTTTATTGTGAGAATTAAAGGAATTAGTACACATACATCCCGTGAAACGGTGCCTGAGGCATGGCGAGCGCTCAGCACGGCTGTCTCTTTCAGGCATTTTTCCTCTGCGTGGCTGGCAGCCATGGCTTGACCGCGTCTGCTGAGATCATTTCTTTCTCCCTGAGGCCAGGAGCAGATCCCAGGAAGGATGCTGATCGCCCACTCCTTATGTTAACTGCTTCTACTATCAGACAGAGTGAGGTAAGATTGTCTGGGCCCAGTTCGAGTACTTGTTCCTGTGAGGAAATTTGGAATGAGCAGAAAAGATCACGATGTCACCAGTGAGACACCACTGCGTCACCAGTGGGAAACCAAGCCGCTTAGCACACGCACTGTGGGTCCTCTGAAGTTAGCCTTTCATGCCTTTGAGCTGTTTTATGGCCCTGTAGGTTGTAGATAATGGATAGCGATGCAAAATAATTATTATCTATAGACATGCAAATAGATTTCCCTCCTCCAGCTTCAGACTATTGTAAATTCACCTCCCCTTTCCTCTGCCCCATATGAATTGGTGTTTTTCAGATTTCTCCTTTGGATTAGTGGTAACATCTGTCTAGTTCCCTCATTAATATTAGGCCAAATAAAATCATTCACATGTATTAAAGTATCAGAGTCATGATCTTGCCTTTTTGGGAAAATTATCCTTTAACACTTCAGACAATGGGAGAGTTTGCTATGCAGACCAAAAAAAAAATTACCAAGGACCAGTCTCCTAATGGTGTGATGTTAATCCAGTTATTTTTCTCCAGGCCTCAGTTTTCTCATCTATAGAAGGGGAGTAATATTACACACATACTCAAAAAGATGTCATGAGAATTTCTAAGGCAAGTATGGAAAACGTCTAGCCTACACCTGGCCATTGTTGCTGGGGTGGCTGTTGTTACAGATGGTCCTGGTCATTTGTCACAGCAGCCGCTTGACATACGAGAAGGGCAGCAGGCAGGTTGCATTCTCTAAGGCTCCTGCGGCTGGGACCAGACCTTCCTGAGCAGGGCGGCATGTTCCTGACTGGTGCTCTAGCACCAGGTGCACTCAGTGTGGGAGGAAGCTGCAAACTCAGATGTTTCAGTGAAGATGACTTGGTTTGCATGGTCAGGATGAAGGAGGGGGATGGTCCAGAGGCAGCAGAACAGAGGTGAGAACGGAAGTATGCCTGCGTGTTTGCAGTGTTTTGCTGGCAGATGTGAACATCTGGCTCTCCATGTAGCATCCCCCACACTGCAACTGTCAGCTAGTCCCTGGATCAGCTGTCAACTGTGTGGCCTCTTGGATGGTGTGAGCCCTCTCCCTCAGCCTGGAGAAACCTTGGGCGGTCTTATAAGAAAGGGTCTGTCCTGCTACAAGGAAGACCACACTGTGTGTCGGGTGGCAACTCATGTATAAAACAGCCTTTCGCACCACAAGCAGTCCATTCCTTGCACTCACTCTCCCTGGCTTTGACTGGAGGAAGAGTGGCAATGGTTTGGGAAGTATTAATGGGACTTTCTCCCGTGTTTCTCAATGCATCTTGCTCTTGCCCACCAACAGGCTGGGTGCACCCACACACACTTGTTTGAAGCAGCCACATTGCTGGGAAGCTAGCCAGAGGGGAGGAGAGTCGCCCTGGTCAGTTGCAGAGGGTTGGGTGAAGGTGACAGGTGCTTCTGCAAACAGATGAGGACAGGGAGCAGTGGGGTCCTGCTGCTCCTTGGGTGGGTCAGGGGAGAACTTTGAGTCTTCACCAGTTGGAGAGAACTGGTCATTTAGCTGTGACTCATCACAGTTGCAAATGACAAATGGTGACCAGGTGAACCTGCTGTGAATTTATCAAGTAAGGCATGTGACCGAAGAGACCAGCAGAGACAGCTGTCCCTCCTGGCTGGAGGACATAGCTAGCCATGCCCCTCCCTGACTCACACCCAAGCTCGTCACAGTGTGAGTTCCGAGGTCGACATTTATTCGCGTCCTCCAAACAGGCTCTGAGTTACACAAACCCAAGTTCCTGTCACCCAGCTGGCGGGAGGTGGTGGAGACAGCGTACCTGTTACAGACTGATAAAGCAGCACATGATCAATCTCGTGGCCACTCTGCAGGGCCTGGTGATACTCCTCTCAGTCTACTCTGGTATTCTTCCTTGCTTGCCTGGGCTGGCCAGAAAGGCTGCCTCTTCCAACATCCCCAAGGCAACCACTCTGTGCCATGTCAACTAGGACTCCTGAACCAATGGCAACCCACTGGTGGCTGCTCCTAGAAGTGGGACCTTACTAGTTTGCTGTCCTCCAGCAATGCTGATGCCTGGGCTGGTCAGCATGACCTCTCAGGAGGGTACCAGGCCCCAGTATGCACTCCTTCTTCTGGAAAAAGACAAACAACACAGTCCCTGTAGCCTCCCAGTTCCTCTTTCAGTAGAGTCAGTGTCAGCTTCATGGGAGCTGCCTGGGACACAGCAAATCCATTGGGCCTTGGAAATGAAGTAGGATTTTGACTGATCTTGGTGAGGGAGAATCCATTTGACCTTTGTTTTGTTCTTGAAAGTGACTACCAAACCTTGCTTAGGGCCCCCCCTCTCCTATTCTCCTTTCTCATTGTTCATAACCTGAGTTTTAGACATCTCTCCACATCTGTCTCCACCCACCCACCAATCTACTGATCTGCCCACCTACCCATTCACCCATCCACCCATCCATCACCTGCCCATCCACCTATCCATCCATCTATCCATCCATCCATTCATCTATTCACTCACCTACCCTACCTACTACCCATCTCCCTTTGCCTTTTTCCCCATTCCTGATATTAATTAGGCTTTCCCAAGAGAATTTCAGCAAAAAGTAAGGGAAAAAAGCAAATGAAATGCAAACCTTCCTCTGCAAACTGCAAACTGCAAACTGCAAACAACATATAACACAGTCGATCTTCCAAAATGCTACACACATGCCTGATACCCCGACAACTGAGGCTCTCACTTCCAGTATAGCACACTGGTTGAGGAAACTGACTTGAGAACCAGACCACCTGGGCTCAAATCTCAGTTCTGCCGCTGATCCCATGGCCCTGGGCATGGTCCTTAATGTCTCACTGCCTCATTTCCTCTTCTACAAAGTGGGAATAAAAAGAGAAAGTATCTCATAGGACGGTCCTGAGAATGAAATCAGTTAATATGTACAAAGAACTTAAAGAGAGCTTGGAATACAACAAGTGATATGACACATGAGAGTCAGTTCTTATCGCTAGTGTTGGACACATAGGCTCTGTCAGAAGACCCTCCAAAGCAAGAGCTCCCAATTTTGGTTTTGGGGCAAGTCCTCCGTTGACTCAAGGATGCTGCTCACAGCTATGCATGCTGCATACTACACACCCCAACAATGTGCACCCACCCCTGCCCTCACCCCAGGGAGGACTCAGGGCGGCGCTTCAAGTAGACAGTCTGGCAAAATGTGTTTGAGTTAAGACTGATGGTTACTTGCAAGGCGCTGGATGAAGGTCACTCTTTCGGGAATACAGACACATGGAATGTTCTTTGAGAAGGAGTTGGAGAGGCCAAGAGGAAAAGAGAGCAGAGGACGCCAAGAGCCCGAGGGACACAAGGGTTGAGGGACCGAAGAAGCTTCTGGAGTCACAGACCCTTGAAGGTGGGGCTGGCTTCCTGGGCCAGTGACCTGTGCAGTCAACCAGGTCCCCTCCTTTTCATTTTGCACGGGGCCCCCAAGTTATGTGGCTGGCAGTATCTGTAAGGCATGGATGGCAAAAAAGAGAGACTCCACAGAAGTAATCCAGTTTGAGATGAACCTGGGGGACTGTGAGGATGATGGGGCCATGAACAGAAGGGGATCAGCAGAAGAGCTGCCTCTGGGTGGGAGAAAGCATTGAACTTGGATGTGGCCCCATTGTGTTAGCTTTCTTCAAACTCACAGTGACACAGTGACTTCTGCCCCCCTACTCCCCACCAGACAGAGGCCTGCATAACACACACACTTCGGGGAGGGGCTTATATCAGCTGCACCACAGGTGTCACTTCACTCCTCTCAGGCCCTCTTTCTCTGGCCACCGCTGCAGCAACCAGATCAGTGCAGCCCTCAGCTGGCTTTGTCAGCACCTAGGCCCTGGACCATCAAGGATGTCCTGCATTCTGCTCCAGGCTCTTGGACAGCATGATGTGAGGTATCCCAGGAGGCTGCTCTGGAATCACACACATGCAGCCTGGAAACAGCAGGAGTTAATACTTGGGGGAGCTGCTGTTGACCCATGGGGGCCAGGAACCAATGGGCAAATGCTTTCCTCTTGTGTTCCCTGAGCCAAACAGGCTCCTTAGTTCTGGTGCTTATCACTGTGGTCAGCTCCACACAGAGCACATCCTTGAGTTGGCTTTCCTGCCTTCCCTGTCTCACACTGCTGCTCCTGGGGGCACGCATGCCTATAAAGTTGTAATGGGCAGATTCTAGATAGTGCTCAATGATCCCGGCCTTCCTGCCTTTTGTTATTCACTATAGAATCACCTCCACTTGCGTGTGGGCCCAGATACTCTCCTCTAATCAATAGAAAATGGCAAGAGGGAAGGGATGTCACGTCATGATTAGCTCATAGGAGACTATAGCTTCTATCTTATTAGCGGACTCTTTCTATTATCTTCTCAATGTGTACGCTGTGATGAATCAAGCTACCATGTTGAAAGGCCCACATGGGTGGTAAATAAGACCCTCCATTCAACAAACCTTGAGGAACTGAATAATGTCAACACGCTCATAAGCTTGGACTTTGATTCCTTCCCAACAGAGCCTTCAGATGAGACCAGCCCAAGTTGACACTTTGTAGCTCTAAGATAGAGGGCCCAGCTGAACCATGCTGGGACTTTCGACACACAGAAAATGTAAGATAATAACTGCATGCTGTTTTAAGCTATTAAGTGTATCATTTGTTATATAGCAATAGATAACTAATATGCTCCACACACCAAAGACTTGTTATAGGCTCTGCCTTCAGAGAATCCAAGCTAAGATGGGCCCTGCACCAGCTCATCTTCTGGGGGATCTGTTAGAGATCTTTCTGCATCCTTTCTCTCTCCCCCACAGGATAGACTTCTTGCCAGGCTTTCTGAATGCTCAGCCAGCTGAGGAGAGCTTTCTTTGCTTTTCCCCTCTGTCCAGGAGTGGGAGGCACTTGAGAGCCTTGGGCAACAGGGTTCCTCCCCTGGACCATGCCCAGTTGAAGCTTACATCTTCTTCCCCAGGTTTTATGAATCTTTCCCAGTTTCTGGGAGATCAGGGCACACTTTGCAGGTGGGTGAAACTGGCAATATATCCAGATGTCTCCACTTAAGAACTGAGGCATGTGTGGACTTTGGGGTTTCCCAGCTCATGAAACAAGTGATGGGGAAACCAGGGCAATACCACCCCAGGTTCCTGAAGACCATCTCATCCTTCTCTCTCACCCTAAAAACGATATACAAGCAAGTCTAGATAGAGCAGTGTGTCATCATGGAGTGAGGCACTTTGTACAAGTAACATCCCATCCAGTACCAGCCTCACAGAGTCATCATCTTCATTCAGATATAATTGATGAGAAAGGCAGCATGATAAATGATTTGCTTGTTGTCTCTTAGCTAGAAAGTCTCAAGGCAGCTTCCAACTCAAATGTGCCCCACTCCAAAGTTGGCATGGTCTATGCAGTCTACCCAGCGGGCTCCTTGCCTCAGCCTCATCTCTCAGGCACAGAGGGGCCAACCCAAGGTGAGGAGGTACCTTTTTGGAGAGTCTGGATGTGTGTTTCCCAAAGTGTGGTCCCTGGACGGACAGTAGCAACATGAGCATCACCTGAGGGGTTGTTAGCAATCACAGACCCCAGGCCTCACCTCAGACCCACTGTCATAGCCTGTTCTGACTGCCATAACAAAATGTCATAGACTAGGGGCCTTAAACAACAGTTCTGGAGGCTGGAAGTTCAACATCAGGGCGCCAGCATGGTAGGGTTCTGGTGAGGGCTCTCTTCCTGGCTTGCAGATGGCTGTCTTTTTGCTGTGTCCTCACATGGTGGAGAAAAGGAGAACTGGTCCCTACCTTTTCCTGTAAGGGCACTAATCCCATCATGAGGACCCCACCTTCATGACCTTGCCTAACCCAAGTGACCTCCCAAAGACCCCACCTCTACATGCAATTACCTGGGGGGTTAGGGATCCAACAAATAAATCTGGGGGGGGGGTGTTTACAAACATTCATTCCTAACACCCACTGAGTCAGTAGGTGATTCTAAAATGCCCTAGAGTTTGAGAGTCCCTGGAGATTCTATATGGAGACGTATAGCAATCTGATCTTTCAAGGTATGTTTACCCACGTCCTTGTTCTGTTCCTGAGGAAAGTTCTGCAGACAAAGAGAGAATGTCAACATGTTTGCAGAGTTGTTTACTGTGAACTGCTGGGCATCCCAGATGCTGCTTCAGCATTTCCCAGAATAGCAAGCCTTGAAATCAGTGTCCCAACTAAGTATAAAGCTGCCTGTGGCTAGTTGTTGCTGGAAGAGAGACTGTCTGTGAAAGTTTTGAGTATTGTAAGCCTCAGCAGAGAGGATGAGACCTGGCTTGACTTAAAAAACTGAGCTGCAGCAAGAGAGGCTGAAGTTATACATCTTGAAGAACTTTCAGGCTGTTAGGAGTACTAATTTTTTTTAGTGTCAAGAAGAGGTACCCAGAAGGCAATCAGTCCTGGAAATAGGGGTCATCTAAATGGTTAGTTTTATTTTTACTTTTTAAAATATTTTATTTATTTATTTTTGGAGAGGGGAAAGGAAGGAGAAAGAGAGGGAGAGAAACATCAATGGGTGGTTGCTTCTCGCATGTCTCCCACTGGGGACATGGCCCACAACCCAGGAATGTGCCCTGACTGGGAATCGAACCTGTGACCCTTTGGTTCCCAGGCTGGTGCTCAATCCCCTGCGCCACACCAGCCAGGACCAAATGGCTAGTTTTAATCTTCTCTAGCAGCTGGACTCAGTCTTCAGCCAACTAACCTCACAGACATTCATGGCCTGTTGTAGCCGAGACACAAGATCCATCATCAAATATCACTTTGTTCTCTGTCTTAGCGAGAGGCAGGAAGAAAAATAAAACAAATAAGCGGGGGAAAGAGATTTTATGTTTTTCTAATAGAACGAGGTAAGAAGTGGGAAAAAACAATTTCATCCCGGCCCTTCTGAGCTGCTGTCACAGCCATCTCCCGTCAAAGCAACAAGAATTGCAAAGCCAAGTTTGATAAAGATGAAGAACAGCGTGTCTGGGTTTCTCCGGAACGAGCCGGTCGTCCCCAGTGAGGCCTGGACGAAAGAGAGAGACAAAGGGCTTTTGGAACTGGGCCACCTTTTTGAGATAGAGGATGCTCCTGGCTCTGTAAATGGAAAGGCAGCGGCAGCAACAGATGAAGGCTGCCTGTGGGGCTGGGCTTCAGAGGCCGCCGAGCAGCCATGGTTGTGACAGGTGTCAATCAGCGCTGACAGCCTCCAGGTTCAACTGCCATGGCTTTGCTGCCTCTTGTAGCCTTGGCTGCCATTGGCCTTGGATTGGCAGTTGGGAGGGAGAGATTTCAGGATTCCATAGACAGAAAGGCAAGAGGCAGGAAGCCTGCTTTTCGGAGGCATTTGGCTCCTGGCCTGGTTCTGCTCTGAGCAACAGCCCTTTGACCCTGGCTGGTCATGGCTCCTCTGCCGGCCTCGGTTTCGTTCCCTGTATCGGGGGTTGGGGAGTGGGTTGGGGAGGGGGGCTAGACCACAGTTCTCCATCCTGGTGAGGCTGGGCCCAGGCGTTGCCGTTTTTCAAAAGCTTCGCAGGAGATTCTGAAAAGCTGGGCTGAGAACCACAGGCCCAGAGTCTACACAGCTGGACCTTGGCCCTGGACAATCTCTATGGACTCTCTGAGATGAGAAAAGAAAAGTCCACTGGGCAACACGCTGGCTTGCTCCCAGGCCTCTCCACCAGGAACAGCTGAGGACATTGAATCCTTGTCGCTGGGGTAATGCCAAGGCCTCTTGACATCCACGGGGAAGGGAGGCCTGAGCAGGATTAAGCAGTGGCCACAGGGACACAGGGGAGTTAACGGTGGGTGCCAGCTCAGGGGTCTGTGAGGTCAGCCTTGAGCCTTATCGTCTAGCTTTCCAGTGGTGTGACTTCTCTGGGGCCACTTTCTTATGTGCGAGATGCAGACAGTCCTCCTCCCTGCCTCACAGGTGAGGGGCAAGTTAAGTAAGACATAGAACTCAGGACCATGCCTGGTTCATGGAAATGAAGTTCAGAGACGTTATTAGTGGTCTTCTGGGTGGGACTGCACCCTCCACGGGGGCAGCAATCATCCAGACCGGGTTGAGCTTGGCAGCCTGACAACCAGCTGAAGTCCAGGCACTGGGCAGGTGGACCGTCCATGCTGGTGAATGCGTGAATAGTTGGAGAAAAAGGAAGCAGGGAGAGAGGGAAGAGGGCAGGGGGTGGGACGGGGGTGGGGTGGGGTGAGGTGGAGAGGGACACAGAGAGAGGGGTGTGGTAGGAGAGAAAGAGAAAATTTACTCCTTCTAGAACCTGACCAGAGACAGAATGTGCCGGCATGCTTTGAGGCAGCCTCTCCAAGGCTGGAGCCCCCATGTAATGAGCCTGGACACAGGTCCAGATGGGGGGATGGAGAGATGGGGATCTCACTTCTGACATCTCCTCAAAACCAAGTCTGCTCATGCTTAGTGAAATTCAGCATGAAAGCTGTTTTTGCACCCCAAGGACTTATGTTGGAGCTGGGCTACATTTAAAACAAAACTAGACAACGACAACCCTTTATAGTTATTTCCTTCTTTTGCCGTCACATCAAAGCTATTTTATCAGTATATCTTCAAGAAATGGTTTTTAATCTCCCAAATTATAGCTTCTCTATATATGCTTGTCATTGTAAATTACACTGTGATTCCCTGAGCTTTTTTTTTTTTTTTTTTTTTGGTGATGTCCCTGACAATATTTTCCCCAGGGACCTCCGCTGGGGCCTATCTACACATTTACTCCTCTGTGGTTAAGTCTCGCTCCTGCCTGTTTCTCCCCACATCTGGTTTGCTGTAACCCACAGGAGCTGTAGCCCATGCCCCTGTCACACTGGGAATGGCTGCGATGTTCCTGCTGGGGCTGTTGGAAAGAAGGCAGACCTCCCTAAGCAAATCCAAATTCGCAGGCTTCCCCAGGGGGAGTGTGACTCCCACGGCTCCTCGCCCTCCCAGAGCCAGGGCTCCCGCAGCTGGGGCTCGGCGCTGGGCTCTCTGCTCTGCCTCCCCAACCTGTTGGCAGTGCTAATTGCCTGACACGCTGGCAGTTCTGGTCACGTCACTCAGCCTTCCAACTAATGACTCATCCTTGCACGGCCATTTGTTTGTGCTGGTTTCAGACAGACTAATGCTTTTAATGGCACATAATCATTTTTCAGAAGTCATTTGTTGCCACTAATCATCTCGGTAATACGCCGCGATGGAACACATAATGACATTCGTAACAGGACAAATGGCGGTGTGATTCCTGCCTTCCCCCTCCGATCTATATTTTACCATGTGCCCAGCGGCTAATGACCAAGTGTCATTAATAAACAACCATCTTAAGGATTTTTTCACCCCTGGGGGGTTTGGAAGGGCAGGGGGCATCATTTGAAAAGGGTTCCTAAGATGACTGTGGGCAGGCATGAGAGAAGAGGAAGTAGCCAGCAGACGCAGCTCCTGGAGGCCTGGCCCCCCTCCCACGAGCAAAGGCCTGGCTCAGGCTTATCTTCCCGGGGAGCATGTGAGCCTCCAGTGAGAAGACCAGATGAGGAGGAGAGGACCCTCAAGGTAGCAAACAAAACACAGGTTATTGGGAATTCCTGACCTGGAGGCTGCAAACTGGATCTCTAGGGTCAGAGAGTTCCATGGAGACATTGGCCTTTGCTGAGAGGGGTGAAGACAGGGCTCTGAGGAGATGGGGCGGGGTGGGTACAGGACCTTCTGGCAGGCCCCTGCTGGACTTCTCGCTGCCCAGTGTGTGGACCCTTTTGAGACCCTGCAGCTGCAGCGAGCTCAGGAGAAACTTTCAAGTACATGGTATAAGCCTTCTCCTTGGAGCAGGGATACTGGATGTGAGTGATCCTTCTGTTAAAATGGCTGCTGGGGCTCTGTCAGCTGCTTCCTGGGACTTCTATCCTGAGATGCTTTCATTCACTTACCAAATCTATAAAATCAAGGGAACTGTCCTGGTCCCTGAGTCTGAGGGGCCTAAGTATTTACCACAATCAGATCCTTTACAGATGCGACTTTCCTTATGACAAGTCTTTTGAGTAATGATGTCAACAAGATAATGTTTTATCCCAATGCCCACCAGAGAGTAACTGCTTAATGAAATGCAGCAATTATAATAAATAATAATGACAAGGGACAGGCTGGACATCACTTCAGGGGGCCAGAGGACAGGGCGGAGGGCTGGGGCCATGAGAACTGCTTTGTCACAGCAGACGTCCCAGCTCCTGGCAAACAGCCCATTTCAGTCCTCGGGTCTCACCCTCGTAAGGAGGGGCTTTCCAGGCAGGAAGGCTAAGTTATCTTTCCATCATTCTATCTCCCACCTCTGTCTCCTTTTCTTGGGTCTCCAGTGAGGACGTTCTCCCTGCACCCTGTTAACATGCTCCCAGAGCTGGCATGTAGGCCAGGGGGAGCAGTGAGGGTTTCCAGGGTTAGTGGACAGTGACCTGGAGGCAGTGCAGGACGGTGGTTCGGAGCAGGCTGGTAGGTGCCAGAGGGAGACTTAGCAAGTGTGCATCCCCAGGCAATGAAGTGCTCTGAGCCTCCTCCGTTCATTTATAAGAGGATATTAATGACATCTCCCTTGCTGAGGATCAATGTGAAGATTAAATAAAACAATGTGTGTGCGATGCTAAGCACCAACAAGGCCCTCATGTGACATTAATTATTACAGTTGCTGCTGTGGACAGGTCAGGTGTTCCCTGTGGACTCAGACGGCCCTGGGGCGAGGGGACAACTGGAACTCAGACACGGACGGGCGAGTCAGAGGAGGAGCTTGAAGGGACAGGTGGGCAGTCTCCGCAGGGGTCTCCGGTAGGTCTTCCTCTCTGGTGCTGCGTCCCTGGGCTGTGTGCAATCCCCTGTTGATTTTACATCGAGAAGATGCACAGGGATTCGGTTGAAAGCCATCTGTTAGCAAGCAGGGAAGCCTCGGGCGTCCTCGCCGATGTTCAATAATTTAGCATAAGCTGCGGGATGAGGGCTGACCGGAGGAGTCCTGACATCCATTTTAATGAAGTCCTTCTCCACCATCCTCGAGCTCAGGCCTGAGGACCGTGGGCTCCCATGAACCCTGCACAGTCCCGTTCACCACAGCCTCTTGTTTCCAGTCTGGCAGGGAGTGGAAACAGACCCTCGGGATATGGTCCGAGGAGAAGGGTTGCAAACACACACCACACCCGCGTAGTGGGGCTGCAGTCAGGACTTCTCTCCGGGAGGCACAGGGTGCCCAGGTCAGCCTGCACCACGGCCGGCTCAGAGGGACTCTCCTGAAAACCAGAATGGGAATGGGAATTGTCACTTACGAACGAGAAGTGCCACAAGCTGGGCTGAGGCCTTAAATGATCTTGTGTGATCCTCCCCCTGATCTTGAAATACACGTCCATGTTTTATAGACAAGGAAACAGAGTCTCAGAAAAGTGAAGTCACTTGTGTAGCTAATAAGTGATAGAGTAGGGGGTCCATCCTGGTGTTTGAAAATTCCCACACTCTACCATATAAGTGAGAGACTGGATTTAAGGAATCCTATTTCTCTCCCTTGCTTTGTCCCTCCCTCCATCCGTCTCTCCATCCCTTCCTCCTTTCTTTCATTAAACATTGCTCCAATGCTTCTTATGGAGGCAGGTCCTGTCCTCAGGATGGAGAGAACACATATTGAGGGCACTTCCCTGAGAAGCGAATAAACCCATCGGATGTGCTACCTGGGACCTCAAGAGGAAACGATCTAGAGACCCCACCCCAAGTCCAGAGGGATACCCTCTTCATGGTTCAGGCCAAGAAGTGGGGTGTGAAGAGAAGAGTCAGTCCTCAGAGAAAGCTGAGAAATCCCAGAGCCCATGGGCCACTCTGGCTTCTCCCCCTGGGGACTCAGGGGTCTCCACATTGTTCCTTGCCTGTGTTGTCCTGAGGACTTGTCCAGGTATGTTCTTGGTTGTTTAGGGGAGGCTGTAAAGTGAGTGTTGTCTCGGGCCTCAGGACAATGCTGTAAGGAGCAGGGGTGGGAGGAGAAACCCCGACAGCGCTGTCTGGACCTCTGCCCCTCCCCTGCCCCTTCTTCCCTTATGGCCCAAGTACAAATGATAGAGACTGGGCGTCAGAGGGCAGCAAACCTCGGGATAACTCTGTTTACTTGTAGGCAGTGCTGGCATGTCTGTCTAGTGGAACCTGCAATTTCAGTGTCTCAAGAGTACATACGTGCCAGGAAAACACATCTCCTATTGCCTCTTCTTCCCACTTCCGGCTTCTGGCTTTCAGCTCCCCCAGGTCTTAGGTTGGCTGAGTCGTTTCTCCCTATATTCGCTAGGGGGAACTTCCCTCCAGGGTCACGCACCCACAGGGATTTCAGCCTCAGGTGCGAGGAAGCCTGGGGAACTCACTCTGCACAGCAGGCAGGAGGATCCTATTCCTTGAGTCCTTTGGTTTAGGGACTGCATGGCTCTTCATTGTCTCCAGCCCTAAAAGGGCCTCCATGAATTCGAGAAATGAATGGAAGATGGACTGGACGGCCCCATCTATCGTGCCTGGGCCATCCTCGTCTCTTTCTAGCTCTGTGGTCCTATGCTCTTATCGCTAAGTGGAGACCATTATGCCTACCTCCGAGTTTTTTTTCTCAGGAATAAGGAAAATAACCTACACTCAAATGTTCGCCTTAGGATAGGTAAGTGCCCATAGAACCACCGTGGACCCTACAAATGCCCTGTGGTACATCCATACAGTGAAATGCTACTCGGTACCAAAAAACCAAGCAAACCAGGTACACACAACTGCCTCAACACATCTTACCAGACTCAAAGGCTTTCCAGTGTGTATTACATGTTGGAAAAGGTCAACTCCAGGGAAGAAAGACAGACCAGGGGTGGCCAGGGGCCGGGTGAGGGAGGAGAGTCTGGGGTTAGTGGGCATGAGGGGACTTTTCAGAGTGGATAAAACATTTCTGTGTCTTGAAAGGGATGGTGGCTACCTGACCATATGCATTTGCTAGAACTCCCAGGGCTGCCCGCTTTTGAAAGGGGTCAATTTTACCGTATGGAAATGATATCTTAATTACGAACGTAATGAAACAAAAAATCCCAGGAGAGCCTCTGTGGCCTTTGGAGGACTCACGTGGTTGGCTGCATCCTGATTACTCTCATCACCTTCTGCTCGGAAGGCCACGGGACGCACTGGCATTTCCTGCTGCTGGGGAGAAGTCCAGGACTCTGTTTGGCTCGGGTGAATGCTTCTCTCGGGAAACGTAGCCAAAGCGGAAGATTCCCACCTGGATGCCAGAGCGTTGGCTAATGGGGTCCCAGTGGTTCATGTCCAGGAAATAACTAATGGCATCAGAATCATTGGGTTAAGAAAATCGGAGCTCATTAGGGAGGTGAGGGGGGTGTGCTGGAGGACATTGGACTAATGTGGGGTGCATGGCGGGGGTGTGTTCCTGCCTGATAAATGGCTTCAGTCAAGTGGCAAACCCACAGGCATAAAATTGCCTCCTTCCGATAGGTCAGTTTTGGATTCAGCAGGCAGCAAAGGTCCTGTTAGTGTCTCCGTCATTAACCAATATAGACACAGGTAATTTGCTTCACTCTTTGGATGCAAAGTTAAATGACTCATCATTATCTTATTAATGCAATCAGGGGATGAACATAAAGCTCAACTGGCATTTCGCCCCAGAGCACTTTCTGGAGGGGTCAGATTTCACAGCCCCCTTGACTCACTTTCTTGACACTTTCTCTCCCTTCCCAGGACCTCACACTTTGTTCCCCTGCCTCCCTGGGCACTGGGCAGATGCTCACCAGGGGTGGTATTCTAGGCCAGTGAGGTTCCTTCTAAACCCCATCCCCCTGGTTGGCATCTGGGCACCTAGGCTGGGCTCTGGGATGCTGCCCTTTCGCAGCCTCACGGAAATGGTTGGATTCGAAGGCCCAAGGTTTGGGTTTGGCTGATAAGAAGAAGAGCCGCATTGTGTGGACATGTTTTGTGCAATGCACATCACTGCACACGTGGTGTGCGCTGTGCCACCCCACAGCTGGCACAATTATACTCTTTAATCTAAACTGTGCACATCAGGGCTTAGAGAGGGCGTGCATTCAGCCGCCGGTAATGACATGCAGCTAAAAGTGACTTAAATCAGAGGGTCTTCTTTGCCCTCACACAAGACTCTGGAGGTGAGCGTTCTGGGGTCCCTTGATAGCACAGTGATGTTGGGGCTCTTGTTGGCGTCTTGGAGGTTTTCTTAGCCCCCCTGTTTCATCAAAAGATGGCGCAGTAGCTCCGAGCCTCGTCCATGGTCAAGGATGGCAAGGAGTATAGAACAAGGGCTTCCTTTCCCTCTTCTTTTCCTCTTCCTCCCTTCCGTTCCCCCCTTCTCCTCCCCCTGGGAAATAAGGCAGCACAGTCTTTTCCAGAGATCCCAAGCACATTCCCTTGAGTCTCGATGACCAGAACTGGCCATATGTCCATGTCCTAGCTGTCAGGGATGCACGAAATGAGTAGTTGGTGATTTTAGCTCCTAGAGCAGGAGGTGGGCTTTGCAGGGAAATGGTCTGAGGATGTCTGCGGGGCAGATGGCGGACAGAGACACAAAGAGGTTCAGTATCTTGCCTGAGGCCATCAGCTAAACAGGGGAAGATGGGGCTCCTGTTTGGATACTTTAGCCAAACTGCAGAGTTTTCTTCTGATCAACAGGAGGAGAATGAAGAGTGACAATCAACCTCCCCTGTAAAGACCAGAAGCTACTGGGGAAGAATGTCACGCACATAGTTTAAAAAAAAAACCCAAAACCATAATAAAAAAAAACACCTCTCAGCACACTTACAAACCAATGCTCCGATAAGCCCAACCTTGCAGAAACCTCCCAAAGTACTAATATCCTCTTTATTTACTGTGATCAGGGAGACAGGTGCCCTGGATGAGAAGATGTTTCTAACACCAGGGGCTTACTCCTTTCCACAGGAAAATGCCTTGCATTCAACCTCTTTTGAATGAAATCTTTCTCAACTGTGTCCTAAGCCATCGTTCCCTCTGCTCAGTGTCTGGGCTTTAAATGGAGCCAATCTCCTTCCTTGTGCTCATCGCTCCATCGATCTGGAAGGTTAAAAACAAACAAAACCTGTGACACCAGACATATTACATCTTCACACTATATTACACAAGACACTCTGGAGCAGGAGCCTAAATCTTTTCTCTCCTAGGTTATCAATTCCCAAAGGATGGATAGTCCCATGGGATGGTTATCAACATCCAGAGATTATTTCCTCTTATACCTTCTGGTCTGGACTCCCCAACAGATGAAACTGCTGAAGGCAAGGTGACGCCCTGGTATCTGATGGTGAAGGCTGGGCACCCCACAGCCCATCACAGACAATGGCCTTGGCCTCCGGGACTCTCCCGGTACCAACCCACTCGATCCCTCACCTGTTGGGTGCGGCCTTTGGCTTCTGGTTCCCATTGCAGGCTCTCCTGTTTGGTGAACCTGGTGGGTGAGCACCAACCCCAGGATGGTGGGACCCTCATTAGCCAGGCTAACCCAAGTTCCCCAACAGCTGAGGAGCACGGACCATCAATTTCTCTTCACCGTTGTAGCCAGCACACTTTCAGAGATCATTGCCATGTGTCCCTTCCCTGAGAGATCCCAGCTTCTGTGTTTTTCTGGTTAGCATTCCCTTTGATTCTTTCTCTGCTTCTCCCCGCTCTCGTCGGATTGCTTTGGTTCCTGTAAGCTATGCCTGATTTGGAAGGTAAAAGGCAAGAAACAAAACTTGAGGAAAGAGAGACATTAATTTTTCACACTATACTACATCAGAGGCTCTGGACAAGGTGGGGGGCTATAGATCCTTTCTCACTTCTCTTAGGAGCTGGGGGCTCCCCTTAAGGTTCAGAGGGTGTTTCCTCACATATTTCCAGGCTCTGCCTCGTCATCAGCTGAGATGGCCAGGGGCCTCGCTGTCAGACCGGGGCGAGGGCATCACCGCGCAGGTGGGATGCTAGCGGGAGAGTGAGCGATCACAGAGGCCCGGCTCTTCCTGAGCTTTAAGCGGCTTTGAAGAAGGAAAGAAAAGGAGCCAAGGATCAGACAGGAAGTCTGGAAAAGAAAAGGGGAGCCAATGTTCATTTAGCGCCTGCTCTGCCAGGCCGGGTTCTGGCACACCCCAGTTTACCCCGGTTACAGATGATGAAACAGACGCAACGAAAGGTTAAGTAACTTTCCAAAGGTCCTGCCGCAGGATCGAGGCAGAGCTGGAGGATTTGAAGCAATCTGCATGTAACCCCAAAGCTAGGGAACCCAGGAGGGCAGGGTAGTTCAGTGGGTTAGGCCCAAACAAGGCTAGGAATACTGGAGTCCCTCTGTATCTTATCCCTCTGCTGATCCATGGCTGGCCTCAGTTTCTCCACCTGTGCAGAGCTGGCCTGAACTTCGTTCCAATTGCTACTCTTAGTGGGAGGGGGTTCTTTCCTGCTGTGTGAAGACCCCAAGAGGCTGTGACTTCACCCTGGGAACAGGGGGCTGGAGTCTTCTGGTCACATGATACAAGACTGTCAGCCTTGGGGACCAGGGCTGGGCTGCACCCACTGGGCAGGCTGCAGGTTGCATAGAAAAGCACTGACCAGTGCTCCGGGGAGTGCGGTCATTCTGTGGGCCTTGCGGCAGCCCGGAGCTCTCTCTGGGCATGGAAGTTAGTGTAACTATTCCTTACAGCACGGCTTCTTCCTTTTCCTTCCCTGCACTGGCTCCTGATACCCCTACTTCTACTCCACTCCTCTCACTCCAAGGAAACCTTGGGCTGCTCAGGCAGTAGGCGCAGTGAGTTTCTTTGTCACACACAGTCTAGCCACATCCTGTCTAGAGAGGAGTCCAGAAGTCTGAGTAGAATGACCAAGGCTCAGCCCAGCTCTGGGGCTCTCCCTTTCTGTCCCCATCTGAAAAGGAGAAGAGAGGAGACCGTTGAAGTCTCAGAAGGATTCCAGCTCTACTTAGGAAGATGAGCTATCCAGTCATGTGAAAAGTGTGGTCATGTGACTTGTCCCAGCCTCGGCCTGTGAGTCATCTACACCAGGCCTCCAGCTCTCCATGGAGAAGGCTGTCACCAGGCTGCCAGAAATCCAACCACTGAGTCATCCCACACTGCAAGTGAGGTTTGCCGTAACATTCTAGTTTCCACAGAGATCAGGATCTCAGAGGGCTCAGCCCATGAGATTATTCTCGTGGCTTGAGAGGGGGCTGAAGAAGACCAGCTCACACACAGTGAGTGCCACTTAGGTGCGAGATGCTAGGATTTCCACAGATCACCTCAATTACTTGTCCTAAGGCTCTTACAAGGGAGGTTCTATTATTTAGCCCATTTTACAGACGAGGAAGCTGAGGCACAGAGAGGGTGAGTAACCTGCCCAAGATCACACAGTTAGCAAGGAGTGAAGATGGGGTTTGAGCCCAGGTCTTTCTGGTTCCTCCTGCACGACCTTTTCCATGACCTCAGGTGGCCTCATTGAAAGCCCACAATTCCAACGTTCAAAGTGGGCTCTGTATTTTCAGGATGGAACAGTGCCCGGGACACTGGCACTTCCGTTGGCACCCGAAGAAGAGCCAGAATAGAACATACCAAATGGATCCGGTATTGCCTGAGCCTCAGCCTCAGCCTGTGAGGTGTCAGGGTGCACCTGGGGGACAGATCGAAGCTGGGCCCAAGGCACTCATTGCTCTCTCTGCCGTCGCCCCACTTGATGCGTTGTGCTTGACTCGGCTCCATAGTACTGGTTTTAAAAAGGCATCTCACTCATAGTTATTCGGAATTCAGAAATAAGCGCTCTGCACCACTGATCAGAACGCCTGGAGTCAACAGAGCCGGTGACATCTTAAGAAATGCACCCGGTACTTAAGGCTTTCATCTTAATTATACATGTTCAAATCATAGACAGATTTTCTCCTTCTGGTCCTGAATATCAGAGCTGCCAAATCCAATTGAATCATCTTCTTTTAAATGCATTTTGCAGTATGCGTTTCGCCGTTTTCCCAATTTCCATTGTAAACAAGCACCAGAATTGTGCTGAGGGCCCTTTTTTAACAGGCTGCATTATTCAACCAGCAAATGAAGAAAGGAAAGTGCTGATTGCAAAAGAATTAAAAAGTGGGCCTGGGCAGCCTCCCGGCTTTGGCTAGGACTGGAAGTGGCCAGGCCCGGGAATGATCTTTGTTAGAGGGTTTTTGTCCCTATACCCCTGGCCGGGATTGACAGAGGAAGGTGTCCCTTAGGGGCAGTGTCCACACTGAATGAGCTGGCTCTCAGGTCAGTGAGCTGGGCTGGGCAGGACGGAGAGCCGTGGATGATAGCAGGCCCATGGTCATTGCACCACTGCTGTCGTTAGTGGAGATGCCACATGCTTTTAATTTCTGCTGTACCCTGGCTCTGGCAGGCTGGGATCACTCCCAGGAAATGATCTGACTGTCACCAGCAATGTGGACAGCCAGGGCCCCTGTCCACCAGCTGTACTCACTGGCTTGGGGATGGTGACGAGGGGCTCCCAGACTTAATATGGTGGCAGCCGCAGGTGGAAGAGGAGCAAGCCAGGAACCTAACGGGCTGGAATTCTGCTCCGATCTGTCTCCCATTTTTTGCTTCTCCTCCTTTCCCCGCTCACACGGGCATTCCACGTTAGTGCACGTGTGGTTCTTTGTGCCTGCCTTGTGCTTCCGCTTTCTCCTTTCCCAGCACTTTCAAGCTCGTGGGTTTCCCTTAAAGTGCTGAGCAGCGTCAGTGCAGAGGCTGTTGGGCCCATTTCACAGAGGGGAAGAACGTGCCTTTAGTTCAGACTGGGTGCTGGAGCCCAGTGGTCCGCAGTTGGATCCCAGCCTGGGTCAAGTTACTTGCTATCTGGATTCCTCAGGAGGCTATCAAGTCATGAGGGCGGAGCCCTTGTGAATAAGATTAGTGCCCTTATAGCAGGAACCTCAGAGAGCTCTCTCGCCCTCTTTCCACCACGCGTAGACACAGCACAAAGTGGGCCACCTGCAGCCTGGAAGAGGGCCCTTTCCAGAACCTAACCATGCTGGCACCGGATCTTGGACTTTCAGCCTCCAGAACTAAGAAATAAATATACATTGTTTATAAGCCACCTGGACTTGGTTATAGCAGCTTGAACTGACTAAGAGAGTTAGTGAACCTGTTCTGTTCTAGGCGTCCTATGTTGCTTAATCCACATTTTTTTTCTGTTTGTTTGTTTGTTTGAGTCAAGAGCATCTACTTTACAGGAGAGAGGCTCTGAGATTTTAATGCACTTATAAAAGTCACATAGGAAGTAGCAGTCCCAGGAATTTACCCCGCTCCGAGTCTAATCCTTCCACACTTAACTACCGCAGGGCACACCACTTAGCCAGTCCAGGCAGAACTAGCTGATCCTACTCGCTTTGAACTGCTCCTCAACTGCCCCCACCCTGTCACTCTCTCCCCACCTCCCCAGCTAAACAAATCCCAGCAAGGGCTCAGGGCTTTAAAAATTAGCACAAGGAGCCCTTTACCTGTATATTTTTAAATTTACAAGTAGTTTCGGATGTCCTGACGTGAGTGCTCAGTTGCGTGGATGGGTGATCAAGCCCAGGGTTGTGGTTTTTTGAGGGAGCTCTGTCTTCCATGCCCCCCACCATGGGTGCCCTTGCACAAGAGCAGAGTCTCAGTGTGTTGGTTAAAGCGTCGAATGTAGTCACAGCTGCCCAGATGGCTGGGGGAGCCCTTTAAAACACCCCAATCCTGCCCCAGGAGCAGCAGGCAAGGCCAACCGCACAATAAAAATGCAGCACTCCTTGTTCAATAGCAGAGAAAACTTTTTCCTTTCTTTTCTAGTTTCTCGCTGTCCCTCTCTCTCGGTCCACATCTGCTAGGATGTTTTCATTTTCTATCTATGTTGCACTCCCTTGGTATGGGAACACTTGCAGGATGAGTGCAGGTGCTCGCAGGTGCTCACAGATGCTCAAGGCCCCACCCCACAGTGTCTGGGCCCCCTGACACCTAGGCCCGCACCAGGGATGAAAGGGCAACAGCAGTGGCTGAAGAGGGCGAATGGGGATCCCCCAAACTCCCGCCCCTGCATGCCCCATTGTCCCATCAGACTTCGCTTGCACATGGCAAATTCCAAGATGGTTAAGAATTCTAAGATGGTCAGTCTGAGCACGGAGCCCCGGGCTGGTCACAGGCCCCTGAAGCTGGTCTGAACAGCATGTGTAGGAGCTCCTGTCCTTTTGGAGACGCAGGCTCATTGCCCTTTCCCCTGGCCACTTGCTGGCAGCTGGCATTCCTTGTGCAGGCAAGATTCCCTGGGTTGCTACTACTGGCCAAGCGGCCAGGAGATTTAGTCTCCTACTCCGTGGGAGGTGCAACTATGTCTAAACACCCCCTCCCCCAGTCCATGTGCACCCTCCAGGTCACAGCAAGGTACTCTGGAAGGGTCCCCTCTGGTTCTGCCCAGGCCTGACGCTACATCACGTTTGTGTCGTGAGAGGACGACTAGATGAAGGTGCTAATAGGACAAAGTGCTAATTAATAGGGGTGAGCCCTGTAGCTTTGCCATTTTCACGCTGAAAGGAGAAGGCATTCCTGGTTTTCTCCTTCTACCTGCTCTCCTGTACAATAATTCCATCTTCTGCAGAAAAGGTGCAGCCACTAATAATTATTAAATCTGATTATTATTAGCCTCCAATCTCCAAGCGGTATACTTAGCACATCCCTGGTTCCTGGCCCCAGCGTCGGGTACAGGGTGCAGATGGCAGACAAGACAAAGGGGAGGAATTCAACTCTGCCTTTTCAAAGGATCAGAGTGGGGACAGGATCTGTGCCCACAACGTACCTCTTGCCCTTTGCTGGGAAGAAGCCTTTGCTCCTACTTTCCGCAGCATACCTGTATGTTGTTTCGGGAACAGGAATCACCTATGAAAATGCCTAGTAGATATGCATACATATCTAAAGGTGTCTTCTAAAGAGACTCCGGTTCGGCTACAGGTTTATTTAATGACTGAAGAACCCAGGGTCCCAGTGAACAAAGTCCAGGTGTCCCCACGGTTTGGACAGAACAGTCATGGAAGGTGAGCATGGCCTGCTCTTTGATTTAGTCCAGGCCCTGCCGGGAGTTGCTGGCATGTTCAGAGGGTTATTGAGGAGAGTTTAGCGAAGGACTGTTCTGGAGGAGAGGTGGGCATGCCAACCAGGTCACCAGCTTCTGTAAACTTGATGGTTTAACGCCTGCGTACACAGATTGGACACTTCGTGTTCTGGATGTCACAGGCCCAAGTCACCTGGCCTTGACCTCCTGCCCCACTCCCTCTCCTGGGGGAAGAGTCCTCCGTGCTGAGTGTATGATTTTCAAATAGAAACCAGTCAATCCAGAGCCCACACCTCCAACCACCTCTCCAATTGGGTTCTCACACTCCAGGCCGCTACACACCTGCTCCAGTCCCTCTAGAGCCAGAGGCCAGACAACCAGAGACATCACCGGAGCCCACTGAAATTGTCCTAAGTGGCCATTCTTGTCTGCAGTGCTCTTTTCTCCCTCTGCCTGTGACCGGCCCTGGTGCTTCTGCGCGTGGCCCTCCTGTGACACACTATGCACCTCTCTCTTGGGATCTGTGAGTGTAATTAACCACCTTTTTAATGACAGTCATCTCCTGACCTGTTGACCTTACCATACCTGAACAATAATTAAAAAATAATCAAAGGGGTGGGGTTAAGGGAAACGAAAGGAATAGCGAGGCATCCGGGGAGGAGCCAGGAAGCCGGCCCACATCAGGGAATCGTTACTAGTCGCCAGCAAGAGCTGCAGCTTTGGGAAAGCGTGCCTGACGGATGTGGCCATGAGGAGAGGGACAGAGTCATTGCTAAACTGAAGCCTTGCAGAAAGAGACAGCAGGGAATAAACACCCCCGCTTTTCCATTTTACCGACTCCCCGACTCCAGCTGGGTCTCCCATTGGCTGGATCTGAGCAGACCTCAGGGACAGCTCCCGGGCTCCAGCAGGGCGATGCTGGTGGAGAGCTGGGCCGGAGGGCAATGGAGTTAAATCAGAGACTGTGGAAGCACTGAGAGGACCTTTCCTGAGAGGATGGTGAGCAGGGGCTTTGGAAATGGATGGGGTGATTCAGAGAAGACTCCATGCTGCAAGGAACCTCTAGCTGATGGCTGGTCAGGCAGATCCATGATAGATCTCAAGTGCTCTAGACCAGGGCCTCTAGAATTGTGCTGTGTGTACAAATCCCCCCAAGGATATTGTTTAAAAGCAGATTTGACTCAGAAGGTCTGAAGTGGGGCCAAGATGCTGAGTTTCTAACAAGCTCCCAGGTGAGGTCCCTGCAGGTGCTTCGAGGACCACGCATGGAGTAGCCCACCTGGGCCAGCCCAGGTCTTCCTTCTCCCACATTTGCGTGCCCCTCATCGGGTTGGGCTGTCAGACTGTTGTGGTCATCCATTTCCACCTGGCCTGTCCTCTCTGGCCCTTTGTCCATCTGTTTGTCATTTTCAAGTGCCTTTGAAATTCATGTTTCTCCCTCCACCTCACGTGAGGGTGGATAAAGGCATTTCTTGCCATCTGGCCAGAAATCAACTTCCCTAAGACAGGCTGACCTGGGGTAACGTTAAAAAAAGAAAAGTTTAATTGGCTGCAATTAGCACAAACAAATTGGTTTGACACCGTTGCAATGATCAGTTTTTTCTTCTTGAACTAAATACAGTTCATTTTGCAACTTGCTAAACAAAGACCCGGAATAGACTTTGGAGAGGTTCACGCCCCCCCTTCCAGCATCGGCAGGCTCCGTGGGCCCCTGGCTTTGAGTCCAGGGCCTGGGCTAGAGTGGCACAGAAGGCGCTGACGTTTCCCGAGCCTCTGCCCCGTGCCAGACACCATTCCGGACACTGTGCTGGGGGATCGAGTTACCTTGTCTCCCACTCTCCCTGCAGAGGCAGTCAAAGCCTGTCTTTAGGAGGAGGACATTTGGGCTTGGCTGAGTGTAGTGGCAAAACTGGACTCGCTTCTGCTTCTGATCCCCAAATCAGTGTCCTTTGTCCACTACCCTACATGGCTTCCAAGCAGGACCAAGACTAGGGAGAAAGGAGGAGGTGTCCCCTGGGGCACCAGATCTGAGAAAGAGGGACCAAAGCCTCAGGAATAAAGCTAGGTAATATTTTAATACATTCCTTTTAAAAATAAAAATCCAAAATATCCACTATAAAAATAATTACACAAATTTCAAGTAAAGGTGGGATTCCATAGGACCGGGGATAGGGTGAGGAGCGTGAGACCGAGTGTAGGGTGGAATCAGGGATTTATTTAACATCTGGATGTTCTGTTCACTGTGGATTTTCAGCTGAGCCATTCCCCATGGTAAGGGAGCGGTCAGGGCCCCTTGTAGACACCTCGTGGCGGTTGCATTGTGACCCTCTGGTGCCATCTCCTTTTCCAACAGAGAAGCCGAATGCTTCGTGGTCTGCCTTTCCAATCTTTGAGCGATGTGATTCCTTCCAGAAGCAGGGGGAGGGGTGAGGATTCAGAGTTGCCCTGCCTTCTGGTTTAGGTCACTGTTCCCTGATGTGTGGGGGCAGGGGCTGGGGGTCTCCCGTGTGCAGGGCACTGGGTGAGAGGACAACCCGCAGGGTGGCCTGACCCACCTGGACCCCTCTGCCCTCCTGGGCGTGGGCCAACCCATTGCAGGAGGGTCACCTGGCCTCACTCCTGCCAGCGTGCTCTTTGCTCCCCGGACCCAGGGGCTGACTTTAGGGGGTGGCTGAGGGACTGAGCAGTCCCTTCCTAGACAGCAGCTTTGCTCCCGCTGAGCAGGCAGGAGGAGCACTGTGCTCCCTCCCCAGGAAATGTGTGAAGATTAATTAGGTTAGTCTGCAAAGGTTCAGGAGTGAGAAGTGCAGCCCTTTCCTCTCCGGGTCCCTTCCCCAGGGTTGAGGCATTCCAATGGGGTGTAGAGAAACCTTGGGCTCAGCCCTGGGAGGAGGCTGTCCCTACTTCTTGCCTTGCCCTCCTCTGTCCCCCAGACCCAGCATCTCTCCTCTCCGCTGCCTCCTCCCCCAGCAAATCAATTTCAGCAGGGAAAGAAACAAGGCTATTACAGTTAACATCACTCCGCCCGGAGTCGCGGGGTCTTCGCTATTCATCATTCCTAATTAATTAAAAAGTAATTACTTATGGATCCGACTTTCATTATTTACACCCCCCGGGCTGTGAGGATATTACTTTCCTCAGTCCCTCTGGTATCTAAACTGCTCTGGTGCCAGCAATCGCAGTGCCAAGCATGGTGAGAACCGAATGCGTGTGGTCATCCTAGTTGGGGACATCCGAGTCCCCATCAGAGGCCATGTGGGCTGGGGGATCTACAGCCCCCATTGAGCCTAGGAGGGGAATGTGGGGAGCTGGGGCTACCCAGGTCTGCTCAACCTAGCAGCTTAATCTTCTCAAGACTGGAACAACCTCCAGGCCCTACTGTTCGCTGTGTGGTCACAGACCAGCGCCACCAGCATCACCCGAGAGCTTATTAGAAGCGCAGACCCTCAGTCCCTGCCCCACACCTGCCAAATCAGAATCTTTATTTTCACAACATGCCCAGGGCCTTCTGGTACATATTTGGGTGTGAGAAGCGCTGCCCCAGTGGACAGAGAGCAAAACTCGTCTGTGCCAACTCACCCGGGTGCTGCGTGCACCGTGCAGGTTGTACATTACACGCCCCTTGTGGGGCCTGTGGCCTCTGGTCCCTGCCCCCCACCTCCCAGCCCAGGGTCCTCAGTGTGCTAATTCCTGCCCTGTCCACCCATGAGTCATTGTCAGGATTAATCAGGATGATGTATATGAAAGTGCTTTGGAAGCCCTAAGTGGAATTTCAAATGGCATCCTAATAAATTCTCACCCGGTCCATCACCGTTCACCACCTTCCCAAGCTGCTGCCCCCACCATTTAGCCCTTTTCAATTGCTTTCTTGCCTCAGAATTTATTTGTTCAGAGTTCTATCTGCTCCCTCCTGTCTGAGCAGGCATAATCTGGTAAATGAGTCCAGGCTAATCACTCACGGCTATGGGGCGATGTTTCCCTCCTCCTGATCCTGTAACACAGTTGGAACATAAAGGGCACTTGACACATGAGGCTTCCTTTCCTCTGAGGCTCATGAAGTGTGCAAACTTGGGTAAGTGATTTCTCTGTGTGTCGGTTTCCTCAGCTGTCAAACGGGGGTGCTCCCACTCTCCGAGTGGCTGTGAAGCATCAGTGAGCTCATTAGCACTCCTCACTCAATGTATTGCAGTTATTATCACCCTTGCCTCAGTCTGAGGCTCGGCCCCAGCATCGCCATCAGCTGCGCAGAGCACGCCTGGGCCAGGGGAAGTGCCTGGGGAAGGCTGATTGTTTGCATTTGTGGCCAGGGCTGTCTGGGCAGAAATAGGGACCTTGGGGACCCTGCCCTGAAGACCACTCTGGGGAAATCCAGGGTGCCATGACTTTCTCTAGCTGAGAAGGACCGAGGAGTCCTGAGTAATGGGCGTGGAGTTCAGGATGGCGGCCAGATACTGTGTCCTGGTCGTTCGGTGACGTCTACCACTTGGGTGCTTGGGAGGTTGGGGCTGAGGGTACAGTGGGTAGGAAGTTCTGATCGTGGCAGCCACCTGCCTGAGTGGGAGCTCTGGAGGTGCTCAGGAGGACAGTCCTGCTGGACTTGTGCAGTGACATTGGGCACATCGGGCCACAGCAGGCACAATTTCCCTGTCCCTTCCTCCCTTCTCACTGTGTGTAAGGGACAACCGGAACAGAAGCTGGGGAGCGGCAGAGCGGTGGGACGGGAGAGGGGGTGAGTGGGTCCTGGAAAGGAGGCTGGGTGGGGATGATGAGGTAGAGGGCATGAGAGAGGGAAGGAAAGACAGTCACGCTACAGGACGTCCTGGCAGTTCAGACTGTGTGCCCTTAGATGCAGTTTGGAGGAGGAAGTCAACGGCGGCAAAGCTGACTGGGCAAAGCTTGGACAGGAAGAGGCCTCGACAGCCTCCCTGGCAGAGCCTCTGGTCCTTTCCTTTACTGCTTCTCCAAACTCCAAGGGAATTTCCCAGCCATCGCTGGCAGGGGCCATCGGCACCTGTGGTCCCCACAGCCACTTGCTCCCCAGTTCCACAGATGGAGCCCCTTCTCCCTGCCCCACATCTCCTAATGTCTTTTTTTCTTTTCCCAGCAACGCACAACAGGATAATGAACTGTGATATTAAGCGGTGTTTTGTTTTCATCGTGACCGAGGAATCAGACTGCTTCTCTTTATTTTCTGCTCCCCCATTCCAGGGTAAGGTTTTGCTTGCTTGTCTTGGCTGCAGGCAGAAGCTGTGATGACCACCCTTCCTCCTCCTGGTTCCAGCAGAGCCTTGGCTCTGGGTGGGAGGGAGAGGGTTGGGCCTTTGCAGGGGTAGAGGCAAGAACAGCAAAAGGAGGGGCATTCCCCAGGGGTAGGGAGGAGGAGGGGGAGGCTCCTTGAGTTTTGCTCCCTTGAGGAGCCCCGGCAGAGGCTGTGGAGAGAGGGAAGTGGGGATTGGGGGGGGGCGGCACCAGGGCTCCCCGCCTCAGCAGAGCCCAAGCCTGAACCTAGCACAGACACTGCGGAGCTGCCAGACTTCAAGAGACCAGCACAGACCTCAGGCTCCTCGAATGTGTCACTTTGCAAGGATTGCTGGTTCCTCCCTACGATCCTGGGCAGAGAGGCGGTGGATGGGGGAGGGCAACCCAACCCTGAAGAAGATCAAGTTTCTTAGTTTCTTGCCACCCGCACAGGAGTCAGACTTGGAGCTAGGCTTAAAGAAAATGAAGTCGCGCAACCTTTCTTGCACTTTCAAGATGCCCATTGCGAATTTATTCCATAACATAGCCCCCGGAAGGAGGAGGCAAGACCACTTCATTTGATGAATGGCTTTGCTACCCCAGGTCTCTTAACTTCTTGGTCCATTGGTTTCCACCTTGTCAGACATTGAATACAGTGAATGGAAGCCACAGAAGGGCTGGCTGTTTCAGTTACAAGTATTGCACCATCCGTGTTGACACCCACGGGCCTGGAGGAGCTCACCCCGGGGCACACTCTCTAACAGCCACCCTGCATTACTGGAGGATGCCTGTTCTGGGCAAGTCATTGACACATGGCTCCAAGTGTCCCCATATGCATGTTCTCAGGTGGGTTCCACATGACTGCCCATAATCCAGGCAGTGAGCATGCAGTGGGGACACCTAAGGGTCAAGGTCACACAAAGCACTTTCTAACAGCTGTTGTAAACCACACAGGGTCTAGCATTTGGCACTCATACTTCCCAGGCACCAGACTCCCCATCCACACTTGACTCGTCTTTTCGAGTTCCCTACTCCAAGCGTTACTGGGAAGTACCAGGGAACTCACATGTTTCCAAACTGGGTCATCTCTACCAGCTATAGAGGAGCCAGAGCTGGAGCTCCTTTGGTCACCTGAGACTGGCTTCCCCAGGCTGCCGCCACCACCTCCCCCTGCAGTTTGCCCAAAGTAAAATGCAAGTACATGGATGACTGCTGGTGCTGGCTTACATGGGCCTAATGACAGCTGATGGTTACAGTTCAGGGATTCCGTGAACCTGGTTGCATTTATCAACATGGTGGGAGTATTTACACCACAGATATTGGCAGACACTACAAACCAGGGCTCGCTTCCCCTTACCAGTTGTTAATCATTTAGCAGCACCCCACGTGGTACCCCCAGGAACCCATAGACTGGACTGCCCTCCTGAAGACTTAGAGCAGACAGGGGCAATTCCAATCCAGAAAAGAAAACACAATGTGACCTATTCAGTTTCATGGTCCATGGGGTCCCCTTCTCAGACCCCCAACCTTGGTCTTGTTTTAGACCTTGCTTACCACTCACCTCCCCCAGGTAGGTCTCCCCTCTTTAGAGTCCTGGCCCCCAATCCTCTGAAGTGCCCTTGGGAGAAGAAATTTCATTTTTATTTAAAACAATCATAATTTAGAGGACTTTTCCTTGATATCAAACCTTTGTTCTCCTGTGCCTCAAACTTATGAACTACATTTGTCTTCATTCTCAATTGGAAGTGGGTGCTCACTTCGCAAAACTATGGGTTTTGCCCATTCAGAGAGTGAACCCAGTACAAGGGGTCGACATGCCACATTGGGAGATTCAAATCGGTATCTCCAGATAAAAAGAAAAACTGCAACTCAGGAAGTTTCAAAAACAAGACTTCCATGTTCATGGATATTTATGCATGTGTGTGCATGTGCATGTGTGTCCATGCACATGCATGTGTGTACATGTCTCTGTGACCATGTGGAATTTTACCTCAGCCATGTGCTCCTGGAACACAGCAAAGATGAAAAGAATCCCCTCACCCTTTTGTTCGAGAAAACAGCCTACCGTAAAGAATCTCTCTTCTCCATATGACTTAGATAAGGCTTGACCTGTGATAAGGTCAGACGTAGCTGCTCCAAATTCTCAATCTTTGCCTCATAAATGATTATGAACTGATCAATCAGGACAAGATGCTTCTTAGCCAAACTTGGGTTCTGTTTCTCTCCTTCTTCCAGGTCCCTGAACTTTGGCCTACCCTTGTCTGAACCTGAGCTCAGCCCCTCCTTGTGAGGTCAGTGGTCTCCCTGTCTGGAGATGTCTGCTTCGGTCAGATAACAGATACTCGGAAAAGGCTTCTTCCTGCGTGTGCTGGGCCTCAAATGTCTTCAGGTGAGAGCCAGTTTGCTGCTGTTCTGGTTAGTGGATTATTGGTGCCTTTAGCTGCATATCGCCCCTTGTCTTGTCTCAGCAAGGACACCAGGCCAGGAGGTGTGGGAGAGGCATGGGTGGGGCGTGTTTAGAGAAACATGCAGGTTTGTGTGTCACTTGGGCTTGACCCTTAAAAAGAATTCAGCCCCTCACATGGTCAAGGTGTCTTTCCAAAGCCTTTCACATGCCTCATCTCCATTCTCACAAGCACCCCTTTTGATGTAGCTGGGGCAGGGGCTGTCGGGTAATGAGTGAGGAACAGAGGCCCCATGTGGCTGAATGATTGGCATAGGGCTGTGTGACCAGCGTGGGAGTCAGGATGAGAACCCCCCTCATCACCTCCCCATCCAGGGCTCTCTCCACCAGGGTTCAGACTGGCAGAGAGAAGGAGGGGTCTTTTAGGATAAGGGGCTGTGCAGAGGTGCAGACATGAGGGTGAGCATGCTGGGGGTGGGCTGAGGAAGGGCCCCACCTGTAGGCAGCAGAGGGTGTCTGGGGGACTCATATCCGGTGGGTAGGCTGGGCCAAGGTCACGGAGAGCTTGGAATGTCGGGCAGAGGAATTTGGGGTTGCAGAGTTTGAGAACTTTCTTTTTCAAACTTGTTGTGGATTAATACATTTTAAAAATGAGCAAGCATCTCACAATCATAAAATAAGATATATTTTTAAAAGGAGACAAAAAGAGAAATAGCATAAACAAAGCAC
Organism: Mormoops blainvillei; assembly: GCA_004026545.1. Taxonomy (NCBI): domain Eukaryota; kingdom Metazoa; phylum Chordata; class Mammalia; order Chiroptera; family Mormoopidae; genus Mormoops; species Mormoops blainvillei. The sequence continues at coordinate 13,049 of PVJD01008190.1, read as the reverse complement.
AAAAAACAGATCTGCAGGGAGGAGTTCAGAGAAAACGTCCAGACGATTCAGAAGCTGGAAGCTTCGAGTAGGGAGTGGGTTGGGCAGAATCACACTGTGAGTGTCCAAACTTGTCTGAATTGGAAGAGCGCTTATCTCTGCAGGAGTGAGGAGCCAGGCAGCTGGAGAAGGAGGCAACCTTTGGAGGGCACAGGGCGACGGAGGGAAGTAGAAAGTTCTTTGGAGAAATCATTGAGATACCACTGTTTACATATTGGTGGACTCCTAGCTGCTAAGAACTTAACCTCTCAGCTTCTCACTGCTTGGGAGTGCACACACAGGCCAGTAATTTATAACAGTTTGACTTTGCTGCAGGGAGAAACTGAGGCAGGTGAGCTGGGAGCTCCTTGGCTGGGATAGGAGCTGCTTCTTACCCAGTGCTGACGCCTTGAGGCAGCTCTGCCCAGCTCTGAGCCCCTGGTATTGGGACTCAGAGAGAAGTCTTTATTTCCTATGCAAAGTGGCCTCCAAGTGAGAGATCAAACTTTAGAGAGAGCTCAGAAAGCAATTAACTTCACTCAAAGTGAAGGATATTGTTTTGTGCCACGAGATGCTTTTTTTTCTCCCCCCAGAAAAATTACGCCCTCAAAATCAACATTTGATTTAGTCTTTGTTCATTTTCAGAATGATGTGAGGATATGAACAGGCAGCCTGGGACTTTCTATAAAAAATATGATGCAGCTGAAATAATTTTAAGGCTGGATCTAGCTTTGTATTTGCTTCCTGGAACGCCTGTACCAATTTTCACCGCACCAGCTGCGTATGCGGAGGGCCTGGCTCTTTGTAACCTCCGCAGCTTTGAGAATTATAATTGAAAAAAACATTCATTTGATGGAGAAATATTGCTCTGTTGTGTGTTTCTTTGTTTACAGTGAAGCTGGATATTTTTTTCCTGTGGTTATTGGCCTCTTACATTTCTGTATTGTTTTTCATAATAGGTTTTTTGTCTCTGTCCACTTTTTTCTCATTGCTTTGTATAAACTCTTTACATATTATAGTTCATGTCCCTTGATTCTATACAGGGGTCCTTGGGTTCCACATTCCCATGACCTCAGTCCCTGAAGTTATAAGATTGCACAGGAAAACAAAATTTGCCCTAACCCAAAAATACCCACTCACTGTCTGCCCTCTTCTAAATTCTGCCCAACTCACACCTCCCCCACACTTATCACCAGTATATTTATCCACCCCTCCTCCTCAGACCTGTGGGTTGGTCTGTTCCTGCTGCCCACATGTTATAGGCTTCTTGGGTCTCGTGCAAAACAATTTCAAATTTTGCCAAAGATGCAAAATTTCCTGAGGTTGATCAAAGTGATTATGGAGAATTATTTGAATCACATGCGAGGCTCCTGGCAAGGGAGAGTCTAGCAGAGTCCAGGCAGTTAACAAGAGAAAAATCCACGTGGCTGATGAAATGACAGGCACTTCAAAAGGGAGAGATTTGAATTTGAGAGGATTAAGACAGGCCATTGGGAAAATTGATGATGCCTTCAGATTTTTTTTTGCAAAAATATCCTCTTTCTGGCTGTGCTGTGAAAGTCAAACGTAAAATCAAGGATGTTGGATTGCACTATCAGACAATCTTGTCAAAAAAAATTATGCTCCCACCAAATCAACATTTGATTTAGTCTTTGTTCATTCGAAGAATTAAAAAAGAGGTGCGTTCACAGCGTACTTTTGCTACATGGAAGCTAAAGCAAACTGTTTCATAATTTGTAGCCCCTTTTAAAATATAAAGTCACAAACATTTGTTCCTTTCTGTCTTTAATTATTTATTTTTGTTAAAAAATTTTTTTAAAATCTTCACCTGAGGACATTTTTTTCATTGTTTTTAGAGAGAGAGGAAGGAAGAGAGGAAGGGGAGGGGGAGAGAGAGAAAGAGAGAGGGAGAGAGAAACATTGATATGTGAGAGATACATCGATTGTTCTCATATGCACCCTGACAGGGGTTGGAACCCGCAGCCTGGGTATGTCCCCTGGCTGGGAATGGAACCCATGATCTTTTGGTCTATGGGATGATGCTCCAACCAACCGAACCACATTGGCCGGGGCTCTTTCTATCTTTTAAGTGGGTTCATTTTGTGCCCCCCTTTTTTTTCTAATCCCAGTTTTTCTCAAATAACGAAGACCTTCGATGTCACAATCCTTTTTCTTGTGTGACTTGGATGCCTGCTTCCATCTGCCCTAGTCCTGTCCCCTAAGTTCCAGGAAACAGATTTTCCCTCAGCAGTCCCCCTGGCGCCTGGTGGTCTCCTTTGGGCACACAGGGGACACGGGACATGGGACATGAAAGCACCTTTTCTGGAATCTGTTTGATATGTGAAGGGTCCCAGCTCAGGCCAGGCAGGCTCCCATGCAAAGAGACTGGGCAAGTCTCTGAGGCAAAGACATGGCTCTTCTTTTTCGCACCAGGATAGCATTCACCAGGCTTATGCAGCCTGCCCCGAGGTGCTGGAAATCGTTCTGGGTCAGATAGCTCCTGGACACCTGAAAAGTGTCCTGGTCATAGTTATGGATTAAGGCTGCACAGCACACCGCCCGTCAGGACAGGCTCATGTGTCCTAACCTGGCACGACTCCTTCTTCCCCTCTTTCTCTCTTTGGGACTCTGCTGTCTCTATACTTGACCTTACATGCTGTCCTCTTTTACCCCCTGACATCCTGATGGCTGACTAAAGTAGTCTCCCTCTCCTCTGCCAAGGCTGGTTGCCCTAAATCCCTATCCACACCCTTCCACTGGGGTTAGCTTTAGTGCCTCAAAGAAATGGGACAAAAAGGAAGCTTGATCTTTAGCAAGCACTATGTCCTACCTGCAATATGCTTATAATGCTTTATGCCACTGAGATGTTCAACAGTTCTGTAGTTCACTCTCTGGGCCTTTTTTCTGTGTAACTTTCCATTGTGTTTAAGCTTTGAGAGTCTTTCAAAAATGTATTTACACTTTGATTTTTTTCTTTCACTTAATTTACAATACATCTAGAATGTATTTCTGTAGTCAGGGTGAGGTCCGCTGTATTGGTTACTCATGGCCAAGGTAGAGCTGGGAGGAACAACCACACAGTGTCCGCTTACGAAAACAGACTCGGAAGCCTGTATTCTGTACTCATTTATCCTCTGCAGGTCGGCGGGGCCCAGCTGGTCTGGGCTGGCTCAACTGGGCCTGGCTCCGGGCCGAGGCTGGAATCAGGTCTGCTCCAAGTGTCTCTCATCTTCCCAGCCAGCAAGGCTACCAGGGTATTTTCAGCTCTTGAGGGTGGCCCAGACCTATGAGAGCAGGCTGGTCAGGAAAGCTCACGTCAAGCTCTTGCTTACTTTGCATGTGCTCACCTCCCACCGGCCAGAGTGGGTCTGATGGGCAAATCTGAATTCAAAGGGTGGGGAAGTCCATTCCACCCTCCTGACGGTGATGGCGAGGATGTGGACATATAATAAAACTAGAAGGGAGGGGGGACCGAAACGGAATTGCAATCCACCACGTTAGCCACTACAACAAGTCACTTTTTTTCTTTAGATGATGGACCGAGGGAAGCAAGGGCGGGGAACGCCTCTCGAATGCTCCTTCTTCTCACAGAGCTGGCAGGATTTAGAGGGGCAGCCTACATCCAAGGTGACTCGGCTGCTAGAACCCTGGGCCCTGCGAGACCATTCTCCATCCGAACAGAAGCAAAGACAGCAGATCTGGGGTGTTGCTCTCCTGAGTCCGCTGGGCAGTAATGGGCCGTCCCAGGTCACAGGGAGCTGGGTGTGAATGCATGGGCTGTAGGCAGGCTTATGCAGGTATGGGGCTGAGGTTACAACTCTCTTCAAGGCTGGTATTGATAAGAATAGTAATGAAGGCAGCTAACCCTTCGGCACTCTCCCTAAATTCTAGGCTCTGTTTGAGATCACACCCGGTGGGGCGTGGGGGGTGGGGCTGAGCATTGATTACTTTCCACAGAGAGGCCGCTGCCCTAACCTTTTGCTTCCCTATACAATGATCAGCTGCTCTCCTTTCTTTCCTGTCTGCCATTTAATAAGGGTGGGGCGAGCAAGAGAAGATGCTGTAAAACCAGTTAACTCAGGCTCCAAAAGGCACGGTCTCCATGTGGTTCTGCTCCCACCATCACAAACCATAGTTGGGCCTGCTGTGATTTCCCACGGACAGGTGCGCTGGGGAGGCGGGCTGTCTGGAGAATGCAGGGTCCCAGGTAAGGCCGCTCCTCCCTCCTCTTTGTGGCAGCGCCGGGGTGTGGAAAGGAATGGTGTGCGATCCCCTGTGTGGGACCTCTGGCCACCCAGTTCCCCACCACCCCCTCCTTCCCTCCACCCCCCCTTTGGACCAAACTCTCTGCTCTCTGCTCTCTGCAAGCCGTCACGTGTGTCTCTGGCCTCAAAGGGAGGCTCTTCCGAGGTTTGCAGCATCAGACCCAGGCCCTGTGCTGGCAGCCAAACCCATCTTGGGCAGAGGTGGGAGGCGTGTGCTTGGCTGCAGGAAGACGTTCCTATTCTTTTTTTTTTTTTTTTAAGATTTTATTTATTTATTGTTAGAGAGAGAGGAAGGGAGGGAGAGAAACATTAACGTGTGGCTGCCTCTCTCATGTCCCCCACTGGGGTCCTGGCCTGCAACCCAGGCATATGCCCTGACTGGGAATCTAACTGGCGACCCTTTGCTTCGCAGTCTGGTGCTCAATCCGCCGAGCCACACCGGCCAGGGCAGATGTTCCTATCCTTGAGTGGAGGTGAAGGATGCTGAGCCTCAGAGTATGCAGATGGGTGGGAATGGAGATGGAGCCTGGGGGACTGTGAGCAGGATCAATGCAGATGGCGTCAGCCTAATGCAATTTCAGTGGCAGACGATTTTGATGAAGTGGCGTGTAAACCCTCCATGCATGCGAAGGTTTCTAGTGTGTTCTGATGCCTCTCACCCCTCGCTGCCGTCTCTCTGCCCTTCAGCAATGGTTTCTCCTGGAACCCAATCCCTGCCATTCCCTGCGACTTCAGCCCAGCCTGGGAGCCCTTCTTCACACCTAGGTCTCAGGATTCCCAGATCTCCCCGGCCTGTCCAAACTTCCCTCCACTCCCGCCGCCCTTCTCTGGCAAGACCTCCCCTTGAAGGTCCTCCATTGTCATCAGAACTTTCTCACCTCTGCCATCTTCCCCCTGAGCTCCCCACTGTCCTCCCACTGAATTCTCCCTTCCACCCGCTATGGGTTAGAAACATGCCCACGGACTCTCTGATACTCCAGCCACTGAGAGGACAGATCTGTTCTGCCCTTAAATCCGGGCAGACGTCTGACTCTTTCCCCCAGTAGATCATGGCAGAAGTAACACCGGGTCAGAAAAGGCCAGACAGCTTCTCCTTGGGCCCCTTGGGATGCTCGCCTTGGGATCCCTGAGCTGCCTCTAAGAAGTCCAACTGCCAGGTCACTGAAGGAGCCATGAGCACATGCTCCCGTAAAGCCCAGCTGAGGTCCCAGCCGACAGCCTCGGCCTCCAGAAGGTCAGTTTCCCCAGCCACTGAGTCTTCCTGGCTGAAGCCCAGAGATCACAGGGCAAAGGCCATAATGCATTGCTGTTCTCTGTCCAGATTCCCATGCAATCTCTGAACATAATAGGATGGGTCATTAAAGCCACTAAGTCTGGGGGGTGGTTCGCCATGTAGCAGTAGTAAGTGGGATGCGAGTAACTGTCATTCTCACTGAACCACACCATTCATCTTTGTATCTCTCCAAGGCTGACACAGGGATGAACTTCATTATCTCTAATGACTGTTGTTTCTACCCTGTGGTGGTAGGGAACAGGAAAGGGTGGAAGGGATGGCTATGGAGGGGGATCATTCTACGATTGCCAGATAAAACACAGGTCGCTGTACTGTAGAGTTAAATTAGAATTCCAGATAAACGATGAATCGTTTTTAGTATAACTATCAATATATCCCATGCTACAGTTGAAACATGCTAAATACATTATGCACTGTTTATCTAAAATCCAAATTTTACTGGGTATCTGTATTTTTATTTGCAAAATCTGAGAGCCCTAAAAAGTGAGGACGTGAGGCCCTGCGGTCTCTGTCACGATGCTCAGGGAAGTCATGTTGCTTCAGGGAGGGGCGGCAGGGCTCCCGTCTGGGCCTTGCCCAGTGCATCCACATTCACAGTGCAGGCCATGGGCTCTGAGGTCAGCCAGGACTTCCAAGGTGTTAGAAAGCTGTTTGCAGGGCCCAGATGATGGCCTGCGACCAGAAGAGGCAGCCGGCTCTGCCCAAAGACCAACTTCCTGGCCCCAAGGTGAAGGTGCATTCGTTCTCTCTGGGACAGACCAGAGAGATGCCTGTGGCGCTTGTTCCTTGCCCTGGCCAGGTGCCCCGCTCCTGGTGCGTCCCTGCTCTTGCCTGATAGGGAGAGTGCGAAGGGCTCCCTGTCTCTTTTTCCAGCCAGCCATCTCTTTCTTCTGTTACTTGGATTCATTATCCAGTAATGAAAGCCAGCTCATTCTCGATCTGCCACCATGTCTTCTAAATAATAGTGGCTGGAAAATTCTTCGTCTCGCTCTCCATCCCACAGCTCTCTCCGTTTACTTCTGAGTCCCAGCTCATTAGCTTGAGGAATAATAATGAGCCTTTTATCTGTTCCTTCTCCCTCCCACTCTGCCCAGACCCTGATCCCAGGGGAGAGGGCAAGTCAGGAGAGCTGGGCCACGTGCCCCCGGAGGGGCCTAGACTATTTATTCATTCACTCACTCACTCACTTATTCACTCCTCCATTCACCCATTCATTCAACAAATATTTATTAAGTGCCTGGTACAGACCAAGAGCAATCCTAGTAGCTACAGCCAAGCAGTACCTTGAAAAGTCAAATGACAAAATAAGACAAAAGAAAAGTCAGAAAAAAAATGGAACCGCCACTCCTGATACAAAGGGAAAATAATATCTCAGGAGGGTTGGGATGCGTATGAAAAACAGCTATGAAGCCCCTAAAACATGTGTACTCTGCCATCCCTATTACGAGATAGGAATTACCAGTTCTGTCACTCTCTTTTTTCAAACTGATTTTGAAAAAAAAGGATCAGGGCTTGGGGTAACCTACAGCCTTGTAGATGAGTGCAAGGGTGCATATCTAGCACACACATGCCCCCTTTCTCTCACTGATGGTTACCTAAGGCTACATAACAAATTACCCCCAAATGCAACAATAAACATTCGTTATCTTCCAGTTGGTTCCAGGAGTGGGGACCCAGGAGCAGCTCAGTTGGAAGGTTGTGGTTCAGGGTCTCACAGGAGGTTGTACTGGAGATGTCGAGATGTCTGCCGGGGCTGCCGTCCTCTGAAGATGCCTGAGATTCTACATCCAAAATGGGCCACCCAATGGCGCTGGGTGGAGGCCTCAGCTCCTTTCTGGTTGCTTTTAGGAGCATCAGCTCCTCTACACGTGGGCCTCCCCATAGGGCTGCCCACGGCGTGGAAGCTGGCTTTCCCCAACGCTCGGTGTCTTTCATCATCGAACCTCAGAGTGACACACCATCACTTCTGCCATGTGCTCTTGGTCACAGAGACCAACCCTGGCACAATGTGGGAGGACTGCACACAGATGTGAATACCAGGAGGAGGGATCGTTGGGGCCATCCTAGAGGCTGGCAGCCACGCTCGCCTCTTCCTACTTCAAGCCTCATCTAATATGTGTCTTTGATCTATGTTCAATAAATATTTATTGAGCATCTGCTATGTGCTGGCACTGCTCTACCCTCTGGGAATTCATCAGTGATCAAAACAGATGCAAACACCTGACTGGGCCTGTGATATCTGTAAGGTTGAATCCTGGCCAATTCACAATGGAAGGGGATGTGCGGGGACCAGTCTCTGAGTGTGCGCCCTGACTGCCTGTGCGCATGCACCCTTTCGAGAGCATGTAATCTCCTACCTCTTTCGTATTGTCTGTCTTCTCTGTAAGGCTCAGATGTACTGCTGTAGCTGAAAGCATTTCTGGAGCTCCCCTTTGGAATTACCTTGAACAAGAAACCCGGGCAGACTCTTTCAAACATTCTCAAAGATAACAAAGCTGCTTCTATGGCGCCAGATTTTGAGGGATGGGAGAGGGGTTGGTCAGTGAATCATCATTTGGAACCTGCTCTGGTGCGAACTCATTTAGAATTCTACCCCAGCAATCCCCGCCCCCATCTTCACACCCACAAACACACACAGACACACACAGGCACACTCACAGCTAAACTTATGGCTATTAGACTATGAAACATTTCTCATGAACTGACTGTAAAGTCAGTTTCAAAAGGTGTATTTCAAATTAAGATGTTCCGAATAACAGCCACATTCCTGGAGTAAGTGCACACAGCCTCCCAGAAGGATAATTTGGATGTGCTGCTCTCATCCTGATGGAGGAGTTCTGGAATGTTCTTTCCAGTTTTCTTCTCAGGCCGTATGCTTCTCACTGTTGGAGATTACAACAGTCTATCTCTGCTTTTTTTTTCTTTTTTCCTTTTTTGGGTGTCATAGCTAGTCTTCATGGGTTTTGTTGGCAGGGGCTGTTCTTTGCCTTAAGTACATTGGATTTGGGACTCACGTCACCTCCAGCTTTCTGGGCCGGGCGGGTGCTCTGGCTCAGGTCTCCCCAGAGGCCTGCAGCCCTGGCTTTCCTTCTGGCCCCAGAGAGCAGCTGTCCTGATGGCCCTCTTGCCACCATCTTTTGGAGGGGAAGCAAATGGAAACATACCGACGTGTCTGAGTCTGTCTGGCACATTGCCAACACCCACCCCATCCTCCCTCTTCCCCATCAGGTCACTTAAGAGAGTCTTCATAGTTTGGTAAACAATCACTCTGTTTGATCTGCGTTCAGTCCGCCCTCTCTTCCCACCCGTACAAATGCTTTGGCAACATAAACACTGTCATCGGTGATGGTTTGCAAACTCCTTTCCATCAAGTGTGCTTTATTTATTTATTTTTGCAAAGGAAAAAAAAAAAGAAAAGAGAAAGAAAGAAGAAAAACTCTGGAAGATATCAGAGTGGGTTGTTTCTTTCTTCTGTCTATAGAGTTTCAGGAGGTTTGATAAAAAGTTCTGACAGCTGGCAAGCTAAGGCTGCTTTTAAGTAAGAGCTAATAAATACCCCCTCAGATCAAGAGTGAATTCAGGGCTGGCGTCTAAGAAAGGGGTCGCCCTCTCTCCACTCTGTTGTTATGCACCACGTGCAAAGCCTGGCTCGGCTCACACACTGGAGTGGCGTTGAATCGAATCCAATACTTCACCATCTGGCCCTGATTGTAAACATGTGTATACAAAGTGAGTGTCACTTCAGCTAATTCACGAGGGCCCGGCTGCTTTGGCAGTTGCCGCAGCTATCCCCGGGGTAGGGGGCAGAGTGGTGGCCCCAGAGGACAGTGGGGGACACAGGTGGGCTGCCTTTCTTCTAGCAGGGCCTGGGGGCCATGGGCCAGAGTGAAGCTAGGGGTTAAGCCTTCAGACACCCGGCCTGGGCATCACGTGCCCACGCATCCTTAGAGCTGACGGTGGCTTTACATCTAGCTCTCTGGCCCTCATTCTCTGGTAGTTAATCACTCTCCTTTTGGGCTGTAAATGCCCTATAGGAAGGCCACGCTATGCTCCTGTTTCTCCGTCTCAAAAGACTCGCACTTGGGAAGTTATCATTGGATGAAAGCAAATCCCTACCAGCAACTTCATGTCTATTCAGCCTCTCTGCTCTTCCTTGCATAGATTCCCACTATTCCCACCTTTGCTGGGCACAGAGCAGAGCTGAATCTTCAAACCCCTGGCGTGGAAGAAGTTATAAATGAGCTTTTTGTCTCTCGAGCAAGGAGCATCAAGGTCTTGGGGAAGTCCTTCTAGTCTCCCCGGCCTCACTCTTACCATCTTTCAAATGGGATCATTGTCTCCATGCCTTTACCTCTACATACACCTCATACACTTCTGAGCCCTGGACCCATGTGCAGAGCAGAGGGAGGGGATGGTCAAGCAGTGGTGCGTGTGTGGCGTCCAATTGACAGTGATGAGTTCGTGGCGAACACACGGGAAAGTCATTCCAGTCTCCTGTGCAGCTCGGGCTTGTTCCTCAGCGCCCCCGCAGCCCACCATGGCAGGTTCAGATTAGATGTCACCAGGTGGGTGTGGCTGTTGCTTTGTTCTGTGAAACAGAGTTGCTCCAGGCGGGGAGCAGCCTAAGAGGCCAGGTCCCAGTCTGGGCGGGTTGGCACTTCCCTGCGCCTCTCATACCCTCACAGTGTCCCCTGCCCTGCTCCCCAGCCTCTGGTCCTGCCCAAATAAGCGAGTGACACCCCTTCTCAACTGGTCCCTCCCATGCTCCTCAAAAACATAATAGGTTTAATTTTCTACATATGAAAAAAAAAAGTACTTTTCCAAACAGCCCCAGGGACATGAAAAGAACGAGAAAGCTAATTATATCTCCTGTTTTCTTCCGTTGGAGAGAGCATGGCAGTAGGGACTGGAGACAAAGAGCAGCCCCAAGACAGCACCGTGGGGTGCAGGGAGGCTTCCCTGCTGGCGCTTTAGGAAATGAAGGGGGTGGCACAGGGAGCATTTGCTTCCTGTCCCCAGAGCTGGCACCCAGAGTGCACTGGGATGGCCCTGAGGTCATCAGGCAATTCCACAGGTGTGGCTCTACCTAGGTCAGTTCCACCACAGCGCTGTGCCTGGTGAGCTGGGGTCACAGGGAGGCCACCGAAATGTGACCACTCGGGAGACAAAGCCCTTCTCTTTCCCCCCAGAGCCCACAAGGCAGGCAGGAGGTGAGGACGGTGAGGAGAGAGACTCAAAGGACCCCAAGCTGTGATTCCTAGGAAAAGGAGCAAACATGAGGATCTAGCAATGCAATCACCCAAACACAAGCCTAAAGAACCAAAATGAGACAATTCCACTGCTTGACACCCTCCCTGTGACAGACACCTAATTAAAGTTGGATGGGAACAGGAAAGAAAGCCACTTAATCTAGACGATATTTGCCTTGCTAATTTAGTCGTGTGTGTGTGTGTGTGTGTGAATGTGTGTGTGTTTTCCTGTTGGGTGAGTGTTTATAAAATCTTAATTAGGTTGTGCGTATTGGAACAGAGATGGAAATATGTCTCTTTTTTTTTTCTGTAATAGTCTCACTTCCCCAGGGGATATTAAAGCTCCATACACAATATTCTCTGAGCAGGGAAAGTAGCAATGGCCTCTGACGATGGGCTTCGGGGCAGGAGGGAGAAGAGTGTCTCCAATTCAATCACAGATGCCTGATAGCTTACATTTAAAAAAAAAAAATCAAAACCTCAATTGGACTCAAAGCAGCTATTTATAACCTGTCTTGAGAAGCTGGCATTTCACTCCTATTGAATAAATTTTTAACGACCTTTAATGTGACAGCTGAGCAGGGTCAGAAGGAGGGCATCATGCTGTACACTTAGTGGGCATGCAAGGCGTCCCGGCAATGGGCTGAAGGGAGTGGTGGCAACAAGACCAGGACCTCTCTTCTCTCCTTTTCCTGTCTCTGCCTAGCCTGGCTGAGTCCCACTCCTAGAATGAAGTCTGGTGCCATCCCTCTCCGGTGCATTTAAGGGGAGCATGCCTGGGGGACATCAAACGGGACAACATTGCAGGAAAGAGGATGAGCGAGCGGGAGGCTTGGCTTGGCTTAGACAACCTGGGAACAATCAGTCACTCCACAGCAGTGGCCCCTTGAAAGCAAGCCAGCCACCTGGTCGGTAAGAACTGTCAACGGGCTCCTATGCAGGGCACAGTTTCAGGGATACTAACGGCCAGGATGCAATGACATGTCGTCAGCTCAGTCTTCCTCAGGGATAGAGGCGGGGCCATTTGTATTTAGATAGCCTTTCTCCAGCCTCTCTAGGAGCCTCCACACCTGCAGCTTGTGATGAACGTTGAGGCCTCCTGAAGCAGGGTTGGCGGGTAAGGTCCTTGTGACACGGCAAGGGTGTTGCTCCCTGCCCCCCGCCCCCTTTTCGGCGAGCCCGCCAAGGTAGTCCCGGATGCTGCCTGCACCTCTCACACTTTACTGTGCACACACTTCCCCTGTGTATCTCATTGAAATGCGGAGTCTGACACCGGACTGGGGTGGGGCCCGAGATTCTGCCCTTCTAACCAGTTCCTAAGAGGCCGAGGCTGCTGGCCCAGGGACCACACTCTGCATAGCCAGGTTTGAGAGCCCAGAGCGGTGCTTCTGGAAAGAACAGCTCATCAGTGTTACCCAGAGGGCTTGTTAAAACAAAACTGCTGGTCGAAGGCCCAGGGTTTTTATTTGGTAGGTCAGGGGGAGAACCTGAGAATCTGCATTTATAACGAGTGTTGGGTGACAACGATGGGGTCGGGAGATGCTGCTGTGAGAATCACTGGCCTCTAGGACAGTCCTGCCCTGGGAACCCAAGCTCCAGCAGGGGCAATGACCCAGCAGTGGAAGCACAATGGGCAATCACATAGGCTTCCTGACAATCAGGTGCACCCGGTGCTGCATAAACCAGAGGAAGAGAAACGAAGATCAGGTTTTGGAGAACCAGCCAAGCACAGGTGTGTGGAGAGTAAGGAGACACTCTGGGGGAAGAGACTTCTGGTGCAACGCTGCACAGGTAGCAAAATACAAGAATGTTCCATATAGAACCACCTCCTCCCTCCCAGCCTTTTGTCCCCACCAAGAGTAGGGTGCCCACCCTCTGCCCCGACCAGGAGCTGCTCACCTGTGGCTTCACATTCTTAGAACACTTGAGGAGCCTTTAAATATTATTGATGCCTCAACCTGTCCCCTAGAGCTTCTAAGTTAATTGATCTTGGGTGGGGCCCAGACATTAGGGATTTTTGTTTATTTGTTTGTTTGTTTGTTTGTTAAATAAAGCTCTCCAGAGCTTTTCGTGCTCAGAGTTGAGAACCATTGGCTTAGACCCAAGTATATTCCCGTTTGCCCAGCTGCAATTTGTTGGGAGTTAGGCAAAGGATTGCCCCCTCCCTTATTCATCACGCCCCCTCTGTATTCCCCCCAAAAACCAGCTAGCTGAGCATCTGGT
>PVJD01008189.1:0-75253 GCA_004026545.1 Mormoops blainvillei | reverse complement strand
GTGGGGAGGTCCAGGGAGGCCCCTTCTGGCCGGAAGGTGACCCACGCTGCTAGCTTGGTCAAGATATCTCGGCCTAGTAGGGGGATAGGACAGTCTGGTAGGTAGAGGAACTCATGGGAGATCTGGTGGCCCCCAAGTTCTACCTTCCGTGCCTCACAAAATTTCTGGGGGCTAGCCGAGAGTCCAGTGGCTCCCTGCACGAGGATTTCTTTCCCCGTGGGGGGCCCAACTGGGACAGTGACTACTGAGTGTTCCACCCCTGTGTCTACCATAAAGTCAATGTCTTGGTCCCCAACTTTGACCCTGACCATGGGCTCCTGGGGACCGAGGGTGATGGAGCCCGGTCGCCCCTAGTCTTGGTTGAACCCAGCGAGGGCCAATACGTTGGGGGCTGGTGGTAGTGGGATAACCTGGCTGGCGGGCGTCTCCTCGCACCGCTTGCGAGCCAGACAGTCTTGCTTCCAGTGCCCGTGCTCCTTACAATAGGCACACTGGTCCTTTTCTACCTTGAAGTGTCCCTTTTTGTTGATTGGGTCACCCCTGGGGGCTGGCCTCCCTAGTGCGGCAGCCAGCAGGGTGGCCTGCATTTTCTGGTCCTCTAGGCTGGCTGCTGCAGCTGCCTCATCTCAATTTTCATATACTTCATTGGCGACCGCTAGGGGTTGATTTAAGGTCATTCCTGCAAAGCCCTCAAACTTTTGGAGCTTCTTCCTGATGTCCGCAGCCGATTGAGAGACAAAGGCCATGGCTACCAAACTTTGATTTTCAGCTGCCTCTGGGTCAGAAGGGGTAAACACTCGGTATGCCTCCATCAGCTGCTCAAGGAAGTCTCCGGGGCACTCATCTGACCTTTGGTATATGGTGGCGACCTTAGCCATATTAGTGGGCTTCCTGGCTGCCGCCTTTATCCCCCGTAACAGGGAGTGGCGATACAGATCCAGGGCGGCTTACCCTTGCTCAGTGTTTGGTTCCCAAGTGGGCCGTTGTTCGGGGGCGGCACAGTGCACATAATCTGAGGGATCTAGGGTTCCTGCTGGGGCATGCGCTTCAAGGTAGCACCAGGCCTCCTCTAGAATCTTTCTCCTTTCCTCAGTGTTGAACAGGCTCAGGAGAAGTTGGCGACAATTGAACCAGGTGGGCCGGTGGGTTTGGAAGATCGAGTCTATGAGCTCGATCATGGCCTGTGGCTTCTCCGAGAACGGAGGGGTGTGGTGTTTCCAGTTCAGGAGGTCAGTAGTACTGAATGGCTGGTAGTAATAAGTAACCGGTCCAGGCAGGACAGTCCCATCCTCATTAACTCTGGGCACCGCCTGCACCTCTCGGAGGGGCATCTGAAGAGGGGCTGGTGGCTTCTAAGTCTGCTAGCTATGGGTGATGGGCCTGGATGAGGCAGGGCTGGGTACCGAACCAGGGAGGGTTCCTGGGGAGACTGATGCCCCTGGGGTGAGATAGAGGGCGGAGGAGTCAGGGGCTCCTGTGGGGGAGCCGTACGGGGCGCCTGTGGACAACACATTCTTGGGTGTACCCCGCCGGCGGCTCCTCTACGGCACCCCTGAGTCCGCGCGCACTTACTAAGCCAGCTGGGCATATCCTGGGCCAACTCCTGCCATCTATCTATATAGGAAAAGTGATCGGGATGTCTTGGCTTTCCTGTAACTTTCAGGTGAACTGCTCTTATAGTGGATAGATTTAATGTTCCCTCAGGGGGCCAGGCGACCCCAAAAGTTGGCCACTCTGCAGTACAAAATGTCTCTAGTTGGCCCACATCAAACGATGGGTCCTGCCCTTTAAATTTGCTGAAATTCTGCAGCACGCAATCTAAAATTGTAGAAGGTCCGCCCCCCCATGGCTTCCCTCCCACGCGGCACAGACACACAAAGGGTGGGGGTACTCACTCGTCCACCTGGCCTGCTCCCTCACGGGACAAAGTCGGTCTTGGCTAAGGTTGCCCCAACAGAATTCGGGATTAACTGTCAACCGTTATGCCGTATGACCTGACACAGGAACCGCAGGTTGGGACCCACTCTCGCTCCGTAGGCTATCACCCGTAGAATACAAACACAGACACACTTGAGTTCACTTTCAAACGTTCAGAGGTTATTCAGCTCCCTCCCCGAGTGAGGGTCCGGCAGTCGGACTTGCGTAGTCTTGATCCTAGTAACAGATGAGGGACCCAAATACCTCCTGATCTCGGGTCTGGCCCCCGGGACACTTACCAATCCGGCGCCTTCCGATAGATCGTGTTCCGAAGCCCCCACTTCCCGGCTGGAGTCGCTGGCCGGAGTCCGGTGTCCCGACCAGTCGGGGCCTGAGAAATCTCAGGGCGCGCACTTCCCCGGTCCCCAGCCGGGCCACCAGGCACCCAGCCCTCCCTGCTCATTTGGCAGCAAGTCGGCCCGAATTTATGTAAGGTCGTTTCCCGGTCAGGGAGCCAAATGTTACGGAAAAATGAAACGACCAGACACCGAGGGGTTAGGAGCACGATCTTTATTTACGTGCTCGGGCCCAGAGGAGACAAACTCCAAATTCTGAGCCCAGAACAATAGCCCCGCATTCCTTTTATGCTGGGCTAAGTGGGGGAGGGTATTGGGAGGCATGGTATAGATTTGGCGTGAAAAGGGCTTACAGAGGTGGGAGAGAAGCATTTACGGCATTAGGGCAATTAGCATTTCATCTTTGGTATCAGCCTTGATTCCCTGTACAGATATATCCAAAAAGAGTCAGAAAAGGCAAAAGAAAAAATGTTTGGATCATCTGGGATTTTAGGTCAAATTGTTAATTTTATAATATTTTACTATGCATTAAAATTATAGACTTACCTAAATTTTTTTCAATGATATCTTTGTTTACTTTCTGCTTTTAAAAATCTCTGCCTTCCTGAGATGTGCAGTTTTTCTTCTAGATGCATTCTCAAATAATTTTCTGAATCTTTCCAAATGTTTGTAAGATTGATGTCTGTTTTGCCCCTCTGTTTGAATGAGTTTGTCTGACTCATTTTTCAGAACTTTCTTTGTGATAATGGAGAAAATAAAATGGAATAAACATTGTTAAGAGTCACTTCAAATAAAGTCAGGAGACTGTTAAGGAAGTGGGCCAAAGTACACCCTGTGCCTCAGTTCTTAGAGCTGCTGTTCAGTTGCTAAACCCATTGCTAAACTCAGCTCAGGGCAGAGCAGTAAACATCCTGGTGCCATAAACGTCCTGACCAACCGCTATGTGGGAAGCTCCTTGTAGTGTTCACCTCCCTCATTTGCATAATGGAACTGACCAACCCCTGTTAAACTAGCCAGCAATCCCTCATTTGCATGAAATAATTCAATAGTGTGATTTTTGCCTTTATAAACCCTACTTTTGTTCTCTCCAGAGTACAGTTTGCATTGCTGCCTGAAAATGCATCCCACAGATTGCAATCCTTTTGCTCAAATAGATGCCTTTTATTCTTTATTACATATACCCTAATCTCTCTTTGGTTAATATTTGATACTGCTCTTCTTGCATTCATTCTTGGTGAGTCCATCTATTTTCATTCCTTTACTAATAATCTTTTGTTTCCTCTTGGGAACAGTAAAATAATTTATCTTATCTGTGTTAGCAAATTTCACCATGAAAGCCTGGGTGTATATCTTTATCCTTTCTTTTTGCACCGTGCTCTGGGAACCGTCTTAACGTGTGTACTTGTATCTTTCATTAACTCTGGGAAATGTTTTATTTTCTTTTTAATTTTCAAAGATTTTATTTATTTTTGGAGGGGGGAAGGGAGGGGGAACTAGAGGAAGAAAAACATTGATGTGTGAGAGAAACAGATCTGTTGCCTCTTGTATACCCCCAGTGGGGGACCTGGCATGCAACCCAGACATGCACCCTGACCAGGAATTGAACCTGTGACCTTTAGGTTTGCAGGACGGTGCTCAGTCCACTGAGCCATGCCAGCCAGGGAAGGGAAGTGTTGTTTTATAATTTAATTTAATTATTCTTCTCTGTTTGTTACTCTGTCACTCCTCCTAAATGAATGTTGGAACTTGGTGTTCTTTTCTCCTCATTTTGTACTTTCTCTGTCATATTTTTTATCTTTGTTCTTTTCTTTCTTATCCTCACCAAAGGACACTTTTTTATTGCTTTTAGTCGGGAGAGAGAGAGAGAAAGAGAGAGAAAAAGACAGAGAAAAAAAGAGAGAATGAATGAGAATGAGAATGGATGGGAATGAATGAGATTGGTTGCCTTCTTGTACATTCCCTGACCAGGGATTGAACCCACAACTTGGGTATGTGCCCTGACCAGGAATCAAACCCATGACCCTTTTGGTCTGCAGAGTGAAACTCTAACCAACTAAGCCACATCAGCCAGGGCTCTTTGTTCTTTTTTATTGGTTCTTAGAAGAATGCCTTAGCTTAGTCTTCCATCTTAGTAATTTGCTGTTCAGCTTTATCTACTGCATTTTTTCAGTGATAAAATTTTTATGTTATTGAACCTCTGCTTGACTTTCTTTTTTTTCTTTTTCTTATTTTATTTTTTAAATATATTTTATTCATTATGCTATTATAGTTGTCCCACTTTTTTCCTCCCCTTTATCTCCTCCACCCTGCACCACCCAACCGTCATCATCCCTTAGTTCATGTCCATGTGTTGTACATATAAGTTCTTTGGCTTCCCCATTTCCTATACTATTCTTAACCTCCCCCTGTCTATATTGTAGCTACCATTTATGCGTCCTGTTCCCTGTACTTCTTCCCCCATTCTCCACCCTCTCCCTCCCTGCTGATAACCCTCCATGTGATCTACATTTCTGTGATCCTGTTCCTGTTCTAGCAGTTTGCTTGGTTTGTTTTTGTTTTTGTGGGGGTTTTTTAGGTTCAATTGTTGATAGTTGTGAGTTTTTTGTCATTTTACTGTTCATAGTTTTGATCTTCTTTTTCTTAGATAAGTAGCTTTAACATTTCATATAATAAGGGCTTGGTGATGATGAACTCCTTTAAATTGACCTTATATGGGAAGCACTTTATCTGCCTTTCCAATCTAAATTATAGCTTTGCTGGATAGAGTAATCTCAGATGTAGGTCCTTGGTTTTCATGACTTCGAATACTTCTTTCCAGTTCCTTCTTGCCTGCTAGGTTTCTTTTGAGAAATCAGCTGACAGTCTTATGGGAACCCCTTTGTAGGTAACTGTCTCCATTTTTCTTGCTGCCTTTAAGATTCCCTCCTT
Organism: Mormoops blainvillei; assembly: GCA_004026545.1. NCBI lineage: Eukaryota > Metazoa > Chordata > Mammalia > Chiroptera > Mormoopidae > Mormoops > Mormoops blainvillei. The sequence goes on along the minus strand of PVJD01008189.1, from coordinate 70,052 downwards.
ACTTTAATCTTGGGTAGTGTAATTACAATGTGCCTTGGTGTATGCTTACTTGGACCCAGCTTCTTTGGGACTCTCTGGGCTTCCTGGACTTCCTAGAAGTCTGTTTCCTTTGCAAAATTGGGGAAATTCTCCTTCATTATTTTTTCAAATAAGTTTTCATTTTCTTGCTCTTCCTTTTCTCCTTCTGGGACTCCTATGATTCGGATGTTAGACCGTTTAAAGTTGTCCCAGGGGTTTCTCAGCCTCCCTTCATTTTTTTGAATTCCTGTTTCTTCATTCTGTTCTGATTGAATGTTTATTTCTTCTTTCTGCTCCAAATCATTGATTTGAGTCCTGATTTCCTTCCCTTCACTGTTGGTTCCCTGTATATTTTGCTTTATTTCACTTTGTATAGCCCTCATGCTTTCCTCCACTTTGCGACCATACTCAACCATTGCTGTGACCATCGAGATTACTAGTGTTTTGAAATCTGCATCTGTTAGGTTGGCTATCTCTTCATCACTTAGTTCTATTTTTGGAGCTTTGATCTGTTCTTTCATTTTGGCCATATTTTTTTGTCACTGCCTTGTGGTGCTGTATGTGGGGGAGGGTCTGAGAGGGAACAGTGCTGCCTGCCTGACTTTTGGCGGGCTCTCAGTCGCTTCCCCTGCTACCCACAAGCAAATTAGGCCCTTCTGGTACTGATTCCTGGGTGGGTAGGTTTGTGTACATTCTGGGACCCTGTGTGTCTCTCAAATGAACTCTTCTGTGAGACTGGCAGTTTCTCCCACTGCTGCAAACCCCACAGGTTTTTAACCGGTAGAGCTTTTGAGCCTTTATTTTCCTGCACTGGAACTCTGGGTTGTGTAGTCTCTCTCACTCCCCAGTTGTTCCTCCTGGTTTATCCGCAGGCAAATGTGGGACCGCCTGGTCCACCAGCCGCTGCTTTGCCTGCCCTGCTCTACCAGCCTCAGGCTTGCCGTGTGTCCTTTCTGCCCCCGCTGCCCATCCCTGCCCCTCCAACCTGTCCGAATGAATGTTTCTTCCTTAACTCCTTGGTTGATGGACTTCCATACATTTGATTATCTGGCAGTTCTGGTTATTTTTTGTTTTTAAATTTGTTGTTATCCTTCTTTTGACTATGTGAGGAGACAAAGTGTATCTACCTATGCCTTCATGTTGGCCAAAAGTCCAGTCTTGTTGACTTTCTATAACATATAGGATATTTCTAATCTCTGAAAATACTAATTATATAAACTAATTATACTTATTTTGAAACTTTTTCTGTGCATTATTAACTGTTTCCTCAATTGTTAGCTATTGCATTAGTATTATGTGTTTGTTTTATGCTGGGTTTTTTTTTTTTTTTCTCAAATATTAGGCAGTTGTTCATTATTTGCGTTTGTATTTGTGAACATCTGTTTACCTGCCAATTTCGTTACGTTTTATCTCTCATGATTGTGGAAAAGTAGTTAGATTTCCTTTCATACAAGTGTGAAAATAATGGCCCAGGCCTTGTAGCGCAGTTGGTTAGAGCGCCGTCCTGATACACCAAGGTCTGGGGATCAATCCCAAGTTAGGACTCATGCAAGAATCAACCAGTGAATACATAAATAAGTGGAACAATGAATAGATATGTCTCTTTCCCTCTCTCTCTCTCTCTCTTTCTCTCTGTCTCCACTCTCCCCTCTCTTTCTCTCCAAAATGAATTTTTTAAAAAGTGTGGAAATATTTTGTAATCCACGAGTAAAGGCTTCCTACCTCTCCTGGGGGTTTGCTACCTGCCTGGAGCACCATCTTGCCTCTCTGACCTCAGTGCTTATACTTCCTGCTTCAGCCCTTCAATATATATCACAGCTTCTTGATTTTGTCCACAGATGAGAGAGAGTAGCAGGGTTAGACTAACTTAACTGCTCAGAATACAGCATTCCAGTGAGTTGTTCAGACAAATATCTCAGGATTCTCTCTCCATTTTTTATTTTTTCAATTCAATTTGCATTCAGTATTATTTTATATTTGTTTCAGGTATATAACACAGTGGTTACACAATCATATACTTTACAAAGTCGTCCCCCAATACTTCCAGTACCCACTTGGCATCATACATAGGTATGATAAAATTATTGACTATAAATCCTAATGGTACGTTACATCCCCATGACTGTTTTGTAACTGTTAACCTGTACTTCCCAATCCCCTTACCTTTTTCACCTAGTTCCTAACCCCCCCTCCTTTCTGGCAACCACCAGTCTGTTCTCTGTCTTGTGAGTCTCTTTCTGTCTTGGTTTTTGTTTATATTCTTTAGATTCCACATAAATGTGAAATTATGTGGTATTTGTTTTTCTCTGTATGACTTATTTCACTTAGCATAATACCCTCTAGGTTACACCCACACTGTTGCAAATGGTAAGGTTTAATTTTTTTTTGTTTTATTTTACCGAGTATGCTATTATAGTTGCCCCATTCCCACCCCCACCCCTGGCCAATCCCCTCCACTCTGCATCCCATCCCATCATCCCCTCACCTCTTAGTTCATATTCATGGGCTGTACATATCAGTTATTTGGCTTCTTAATTCCCTATACTATTCTTAGCCTCCCCCTGTCTATTTTATTTTATTTTTTGTGCCAACATTTCCCCAGCTCCACCCACCCTTGCCTCTCACCTTCAATCCTTCCCCCATTTGGCTTTGTCAATGGGTCCTTTATGCATGTTCCTTGATGACCATTCCCCTCCCTTTCCCCTGTCATTGCCCTCTCTACTCCTCTCTGGTTACTGTCAGTTTGTTTTTTATTTCAGTGTTGCTGGTTATATTTTCCAGGCTTGTTTATTTTGTTGATTTCCACTTATAGGTGAGTGGTATCACATGGTATCTCTCTTTCACTGCCTGGCTTATTTCACTTAGCATAATGCTCTCCAGTTCCATCCATGTTGTTACAAAGGTTAATAGCTCCTTCTTCCTTTCTGCTGCATAGTATTCCATTGTGTAAATGTACCATACCTGTTTGGTCCACTCCTCCTTGTGGTCTGAGAAAATGCTTGATATGATTTCAATTTCCTTAAATTTGTTGAGGCTTGTTTTGTGTCCTGTCATGTGGTCTATCTTTGAAAATGTTCCATGTGCCTATATCAAAGAATATATAGCTCGCTTCTTTGAGATGAAAGGCTCTACATATATCAGTTAAGTCCATTTGGTCCAATGTGTTGTTCAATTTCACAATATCTTTGTTGATGTTTTTGTTTGGATGATCTATCCATTGTTGACATTAGGCTATTAAAATCCCCCACTATAAGCGTGTTGTTGTCTATATCTTTCTTGAAGTCCTCCAAGATTTTCCTTATATATTTGGGTGCTCCTATGTTGGGTGCATATAGGTTTACAATGTATATGTCTTCTTGATGGATTCTTCCTTTGAGTATTATGAAGTGTCCTTCTGTGTCTCTTTTTATGGCCTTTGTTTTGAAGTCTACTGTCTGATATAAGTATTGCTACTCTGGCTTTTTTTTCCTATCCATTTGCTTGGAATATTTTTTTCTAACCCTTTACTTTCAGTCTGTGTAGGTCTTTTGTTCTGAGGTGGGTCTCTTGTAGGCAGGATATCATGGGTCCTCTTTTCTTATCCATTCGGCTACTCTGTGTCTTTTAATTAGAGCATTTAATCCACTTACATTTAAAGTTATTATTGATAGGTACTTATTCATTTTTTCCCTTCATACTTGTGTTCCTTTCTCTCTCACCCTTTTTCTCCACTTTCTTAAAGCAGTCCCTTTAGCTTATCTTGCAGTGCTGGTTTGGTAGAGGTATATTCCTTTAGCCTTCTTTTGTCTGGGAAACTTCTTATTTCACTTACCATTTTAATTGAGAGCCTTGCTGGGTAGAGTAGTCTTGTTTGCAGGCCTCTGCTTTTCATGACTCAGAATATATCTTGCCATTCGCTTCTGGCTTGTAGTGTTTCTGTGGAGAAGTCAGCCGCTAGCTTTATCGGGGCTCCCTTCTATGTTACTTCCTATTTCTCCCTTGCTGCCTTTAAGATTCTCTCTTTGTCCTTGATATCTGCCATATCTGCCATTTTAATTATGATGTGTCTTGGAGTTGATCTCTTTGTGTTCCTCTTGAATGGGACCATCTGTGCTTCCTGGACTTGTGTGACTTTTTCTCTCCTCGAATTAGTTTTCCATCATTGCTTTTTCAAACAGATTTTCTATCTCTTGCTCCTCTTCTTCTCTTTCTGGTATTCTTATTATAGGGATATTACTACGTTTCATGTTGTCCTGGGTTTCCCTTTACCCTTCTTCATTCTTTTTGAGCCTTTTTTCATTTTCTTGCTCCTTCTGGGAGTTTTTTATTTTTTTTTACCATGTCCTCCAGCTCGCTGATTTGATCCTCTGCTTCTGCTAGCCTGTTTTTGATTCCTTCTACTGTGTTCTTCAGTTCAGAAATTTCTTCTTCATTTTCTCTTGGTTCTTGTTGATAGTTTCTATGTCCTTTTTAACGCTGATCTAGTTTGCAGTAAGTTCCTCATAGTTTCCCTGTGGTTTTTTGTAATGCTCACCGAACTCACTGAGTTCAGTGAGGTTCCTTATAATCATTGTTTTGAACTCAATATCTGATAGTTTACTTGTCTCTATTTCATTTAGTAGTCTTTCTGAGGATTCCTCCTTTTCTTTCGGTTGGGGGTTGTTTCTTTGGCTTCCCATTATCTGTCTGCTGGAGCAAAACTACAAAGCCCAGGAAAAAAACCCACAACCACAGAAATAATTCCCCCTGCAATCCCTCTATCAACAGCAAATGAACCAGCGTTAATAAGGCCGTAAAGAGATTAAGGCTATTATAAGAAAGGAGAGAAATAGACTATAGTATAAAATCTAGTGAGTTAATATTCACCAACTTGATGGACAAGAAATGAATGTCAAAAAAGCTATGTAGTAAAGAAAATATTGCAAATCATGGAGAAGACCACAGTGGATTTTGTCTTGGTAGCTTCTAGTATTTATCACTGTTTTTTCTTTCTGTAAACACCTCTAGTGAAGTCAGATGTTGACCCCTGTCTGAACTTAGGCAGCCTGTTCGAGACTTCCCGGAATCTACTTTCTGTGGCTGTCTCCTTCAGCTGTTAATCTAGTCACTCTGTGCTCAGCAGTCAGGTTTAAGCACTGTAGGGCTGGGCAGAATCCCTCCTGGGGTTGGGGCTGATGTTTCCCCTCAGGCTGCTGCTCAAAGGGGAGTGCTCTGCCTGAACAAGATGGCTGCTGTCGCGTCGGGGATGACTCAGCACCAGGGTCCCAGTGGCTACTTTCTCAGTTCCCTCCCCCAAAGCCTCTGTCCCCAGTCTGTCCTCAGGCATCTCAGGCCCACTCTGTCCCTGCCTTTGCTGGAACCCGGGCTAAGTGGCTGTAGATGAAAATTTATGCGTTGGCCGTTTAAATGGCTTTCAGTCTCCAGGTGCCTATCTCTGGCAGAGAGAGACCATGCCGCATTTCGCACCTAGCTGTTACCTGTGTACTTTTTGGGCTCTTGTGCTGTAGGCTGGGGATCCCGGCTTATGGTTTAGACCCCACTCTTCTCAGGAGGATCCAACTGGCTGCTACAGTATTCCCCTGGTACTGCTGCCTGCGGGTGCCCAGCCAGCCTTCTCGCATCTGTGCCGCATTCCTTACCAGTCAGGTTGTGCTGAACTGATTCTTCTGTCTGTCTGAGGTTATAAGGCTTCTCTCTCTCTATTGTTCAGTTGTTTGTTCTAGGTGATTTCTCCTCAATTTAGTTGTAATTCCAGAATGGGCCTGGGAAGAGGTCAGTGTGACTTCCATTCACTCTTCTGCCATCTTGATTCTCGTGGTAAGGTTTAATTTTCTATGGCCAAGTAATACTCCATTGTGTATTGTACCACCACTTCTTTATACACTAGTCTATTGAAAGGCACTTGGGTTGCTTCCATATCTTGGCCCCTTTCTCCTTCTTGATCTAATAATTTTTCTGCATGTATTACAGATAGTATTTTGCAGTTTTGTTTTTCTCATAGATTTGATCTTCTTCATAGATCTTATTTCTAACATTCAGTTTTCTGGTCCACCAGTGGCATACCCTCTTGATTTCCTGTAGTTTTATGGATAGAGACATGATCACATAAACACACATATACATAGAAGTATGTCCACCATTTCATGAAATTTGAAGAGGAGTAAGTATATGGAATGCTTTATGTGCTATCTTGATCTTTTCTCTCGGTTGATTCTTCGGGCATTCTTATTTGATGTTTAGGTAGAAAAATATTTTCAGAATAACTTGTTTCTCCTTTCAACAGAGAGTTGTACAGCTTTATAGTACATCTTTAACTTCTATTCATTTGAAGGAGTTCTACTCTTTCTATACACAGACCTTTTCTAAAGAAACCTTCCTTCACTAACTTGACCAGGATACAGACATCTTTTGGAAAGTTCTGGTGTCATTTTTATTAGTTTGCTAACTGTAGAAGCTTAGAGAAAATTTTAAATGGTAATCAGTGATAATAACTAGTAATAACCATTTCTTGAACATGCTGTGTTCCAGGCACTACATTGGATGCTTTACATACCTAATAGAAACTGCTAACTGACTATGTCAGTATCTATTCTTACCTACACAGAAAAAAGATATTTCCCAGTCAGCCTTGTAGCTAGATATGCCCTGTGACTAGGATTTGTCCAATTATTGAGATGTTGGCAGAAGTATTGTGTTCGTCTTCCTGAAAGGCTGCTTAAAGGAAATGGACTCAGGCAGTAAACAGGGCATCATTTCTCATCCCCATTCCCTCACCTTTCTCCAACATGCTGTGTTGAGTGAATGTGTAATAACTGGAGCTTCAGCAGCCTTCTTAGACCATCTGTTTCGGACACAGCCTAAGAATGGAAGCCATACATGGCCAAGGGAAAATATAGGAGGATTCTGGGTCTCTGGTGACTTTTAGGACCACTGTACCAAGCCCTGGACTCCCTAACTCTGGATTGCTTTCAAACAAGAGAATAAACCATTTGTATTTAAGCCACTATAGTCAGGTCATAGTTGAACCTATCCAAACTGAATCAATACCTTATTTCATTTAATCCTTACAGTAGCCATTAGTAGTCATTAGTTAACTACCATGTAATTCTGCCCACTTTAGTTGAGGTGGCAGAGGTACCACCTCACCTGAGGTTGTGAGACTTCTATTTCTCCTGAGGACAAGCTCAGACTGGCCTTGTCTGGTGGAGAGAGGCAGCTAGCTCTGTCAAGTTTCTGTAACTATTGGACTAAATTCCTGCTCTCCCTCCCATTCCTGTTTTGTTACTGTTCCTTTTAATAAGATTTCTGATAGGGAAGTATTATATTGAAAAAGGATCCTATTTTTTAATAGACATGTTACTTTATACTTTAAAAGTCTCATTTTCACTCTAGAAATTTTGTGCATACTTTACATTTGTGCATTCCAGAATAGCTTCACAAAAGAATTTTATTTACCCAGAACTTGAAAGCACCCATCCACACTTTTCTATTAATTCTTCTTGGTTAATAATCCATGTAATTTAGAACCATTCTTAATAGATGAAAGAAAATAATTTTTAGAAGCATATATAGAGCCAAAAGTAGTAAGTAATCTAGTTTTAGCGATATGCACCCATTCCAAGAAGTGAGTTGGTTGCTGCTTTCTGTTTTCTCTTATCATCTGCTAAAACTAAACCATGAAATATAACTATTCTACCTGTTATCTTTGTACATATGACTGTCTTTGGTCTTATCAGGAGACCCACAAAAAAGTGGTGCATGAGAGTCTATTTAGTTAGATCCATGGAGTTATTTGTATATCAGTGTCAAGTTAGGTAAGTAAACAGGCAAAACGGATAGCAAAGAACATGGGATATAGTAGGCACAGTAGATGGTAGCTCTTCCTCTTCCCTTTTATCATATATCCCTCAAATTTTGTAGCCAAGCAGCTGATGATTTCTAATAATTAACTAATGTGCTACTGACCTTCATATGTTGAACAAAATCCTTATTACCTAATTTATGCTTGTTACTCATAGGCACTTAATAAATATTTGTTGATTATACAGGTTGTATGGTTTTTCTATAATACATATAATGAAACCCAAGGACAAAACTGTTTTGGAAGAGAATATGACAAAAATTTTAGATGTGTTGAGATTTTAAAAACAATCTAACAGGCTCTTTCTAGAGCACACCCACTCCTTTTCTTTATTGGGCATGAACTTTCTTCTAAACTCTAAAGGTCCCCATGAGACTTGCAAACAGGGGAGCAGCAGGCAGCAGCAGCTTATCCTGGGCTAACCCCCTGAACATGTCCTCAGTCCTCCCTTTTCTCTGACTTTTCAGCGAGCCAGCTGGAGCCCTGCCTTAGCCCCCTTCTTTCCTATAACATTTCTAGAGAGGGAAAGCGGCCCCGCCGAGCCTCCCTCCTGTTGCTTACCCTGTCATTAGCCCTTCCTTTGTTTCACTATCCGCAGCTTTAATAAAATACTCTCAAAATTAAAAAAAAAGGTCTTAAGTGAGAGTACCCTGTAAGCACTGGAAGTTTATTAATCTAGAGATTATAATGAAAGTCTTGAGAAGAAATAAGATTTATGAGAGAGAGAAGAGTAGAGAAATGAGACCTGGACTTTTGGAGATTGGGAAAAGGAAGTCAACAGTGACTTGAAGCAATAACGATACAGAATCATGTCATTAATGTCAAATCAAGGCAGAGACAAATTTTAAGAAGACAAACTTCAATCAGTTATGTCAAATACTATGAGATAATTTTTAAAAGAAAATAATGAAATTTCTTTTTCCCCCCAGTCTTATTCAGGCTCAGTTGGGAAGCATTCCCATACAAGACTTTGCTTTGACACAAGATACCGCAAAGATTTTCAGAAGTGGCTCACGGATTGCAAAATGTATGTTACATGATTAATGTATTTTCAGAATTTTTTAAGTAAACCTAGTATACTAAATTTAATTTCGGAAACTTTTTTTTAGGGTTGTCAGAGTTTGTGGCTCTTCAAGAAAAGAAGTTTGTTGTACTATTGAACAGTTTGATTTTAGCTAAATGTTTTAGATGTAAACTTTGGGAAAATTCTCTGCATGTATCCAGACAGCTGGAAAAAATTGGTAGGTACTGAATACAGGCAGGCAGATTGTCAGTGTCTGCAATTTATTTTGTATTTTGCTGTTAGGAAACATTATTCTATGATGATTATACACCTATAAGGAAATCCCATCTTAGCAGGCCTAAATGAGGTATTGTACTTTACTGATTTTTATTTGCTCTATCTTAAAGGATTCCATTTGAAATCAATTGGAAACCTAATAAGAATTAATGCTCTTAAATTTATTTTCAAACCAAGACTGAAATTTTGTTTTAGTATACCTAAGTAACTATGTATTGCTCTCTCCCACTTTTATGACTGTTTTGTTTTGATCTCAGTGATAGTACAGAGCTAACAGTCCTCATCATTTGTAATTTATTTCAGAAAACTATGCCACTTACTTATATCTTAACTTTGTTTTCTAAATAACAGTATGACATTAGCACTGAACTTCATAGAGATTCTGCAGAAAAAAAGATCATGCCTGTTTCCTGTCTGTTGGGCTCTAGTTCAGGGTATGAACTGAAAAGCCCTAGAGCGCGCCATTTACAAAGACTGGGAAATGACTAAAACACTCTAGAGTTTTCCAGTTTGGTGCCTTTGGCTTTGTGACCCTACTCCTATTTAGATAGAACTTTAGAGGGTTGTTATCCCATGACTGACAGTCTTGTTAGTTTTACAGTTTTTAATGCATCTTGGGGACATTAAACAATCATGTAAGGGGTCATTGGGGATTGTCTTATTATTTCTTAGATTCTAAGGCTTAGAATAAAAATCTCCTACTTTTTATTTTCTTGAAGTTTAAAATCGGTTGGTGGCAGAATGCTGACCAGTCCTGGGAGCTGGAGTGAAGGTGGTGATTGGCTGGTGAAAGTAATGTCAAATTGGAGGAGAGATTTCTGATGTAAAGGATCACCTTCCTACAGAAGTCCTGGCAAACCTCATGCCACACACATCCCATAAAGACAAGAGTTCTGAATTGTGAAAGAGTTTCCATACAACATTTAGGAAATAGCAATTTACAGAAAATTTGAAATTAGATTAAATGGTTACTAATAAAATTTTCGCTTTACTTGAAAAAGCCAGTCTTTCTGACTGACTTTAGAATACTGTCATCCTGGGTATCTGTACCTTCCAAATTGTTGAACACTAACATTTTGCCACATTTAATCAGAGAAAAGTGAAGGAATCCAAACAGAAAAGCAAACCCAAGTTCTTATAGAGCATCAGGAAAGAAAGAAAGAATATACATTGATTTTCGACCATAATTATAAACTAAAAAAAATTCAGGGGAAGTTTTGAGGGAAAATGGAAATGAACATTAAGGAATTATCAATACTGGGAGCTGTGTTTTAAGAATTAGTAAGAGAGCCCTGGCTGGTGTGGCTCAGTGGAGTAAGTGACGGCCTGCGAACCAAAGGGTCGCCAGTTCGATTTCCCAGTCAGGGCACATGCCTTGGTTGTGGGCCAGGTCCCCAGTAGGGGGTGCGTGAGAGGCAACCACACACTGATGTTTCTCTCCTTCTCTTTCTCCCTCCCTTCCTCTCTGTCTAAAAAGAGAATGGAATGGAATGGAATGGAATGGAATGGAATAGAATAGAATAGAAATAGAATAGAATAGAATAGAATAGAATAGAATAGAATAGAATAGAATACAGTACAATACAATACAGTACAATACAATTAGTAAGAGAATTTCCCAAGAAAGAATAAGGATATGAGTTAGGAAATAGGAGTATCATCCATTACCAGTAATATATGCGCCTTAGACAGAGCAGTGATATTTTGGAATTTTATACTTCTGACAGTACCTTCTGTTTGAGGATTTTGTTAAATTAATTCATGAGTGTAAGAATTTAAAATTTTAGTTTTTAAAAGCATAAAGAAAAGGTCAAAAGATAGAAGTGAACTTGATATATTTAAGGAACAAAATTAAAGTAATGTGCCTGGACAGTATTCAGCAAGAGGAGAATGGTAGACAATTAGATGGGAGAGGTAGGCTGTGCTTAAATTGTACAGGTAAGGGAGTTTGGCCACAGTAAGGAGGTTGTCATTTTATTCTACATGCAATGAAAAGACATTGGAAATTTTAAGCATAAGAGTAAAATTATCTTATTTAGGTACAGACAGAGAGAGAACTCTCAAGAAATGCTCAGAATGCCATACCTTCATAAGCAATGTTCCTATTCCTGAATCATGTTGCCTTTTTCAAAATGCTGTTGCATTTTTATTTCCTGGGTTTATTTCCTGGGAGTATAATAATAGATGTCTCTTTGTACTTTTTCTATGGATGACATATGATAAAACTAAGGACTGAGTTGTCATGTGAACCGTAGAGGTCCTCTTTCTTTTGTAAAGCAAGGAAGTACAAACAACTGAATAATGTCACAGCCCCACCAATCTAACTGAAAGCATTTTTTTTTAAACTTGAAAAAATTAGTTACTAGTCTGGATCTGTAATATTTTTTATTAATGCAGTTAAATACTTGTGTAGATTTAGTTTAAAATGGGTTGTTTAAAAACTGCTATTTGATTAATTTTCCACAGGTATAACATTGTCAAATGCAATGGTTAACGCAGGTTTGACTTCCTTTAAAAAAATAGAAGAAACAGATGCAAGGGAGCTTGAACTGGTATTTAATGTTCACTTACTCCTAATGTTACTTGTATTATCTGTGAATTCTAAAGCTTAACTTACAACTTTATTTCTGATTTTCCTTCTCATAGTCATATTAACCTAAATAATAGGCATTATTAAAAATATTGACTATAAAGAGTATTTCACTAAAAGAATTTTTAGTGTTGTGGTAAGAATATAATGATATAAATGTTTTTAGATTTTAAATAGACATCCTCCTTTTGGAACTCAGATAAAAGAAACAGTGATGTATCTTCCAAAATACGAACTTGAAATAGAACAGGTAAATATTTTTAGATACTTTGATTGTCTTGTCAGGAATAATGCTACCCATAGCTGACTTGGAGCTGAGTATGAGTAGTAAAGTTATTTTTAACACTTTTTATGCCTATCCTTTTTTAAAGATTGCAAGATATAGTGATATCATGGCAGAAATATTAGTGACCATTATATTAAGAAACTTTGAACAGCTACAAACTAAAAGAACAGCACCAGACTCTCACTATGTTACCTTAATCATAGGAGATGCAGATAATCAACTGGTTTTTAAGCACAAAATTATGTAAGTGTAAACATTTCTATTTGATTTTATTTCTAAGTATATAGTATAAAAGAAAAATTCCACTGAGGAGAAAAAGTAATACAGTCACTCTGGGATCAATTAAATTACATTATCCTGACACTGTAATGGGTAGTTTCTCTATTTGTCTATTAAAGAAGGTATTACTCTCCAGTCTGGATTTTTTTAGATTATTCTATTTAGTACTCTAATGAACAAATTATAAAATCTATTACCATGGTTTGAAACAAGTGAATAGATGACCTTTAGGAGTAGCTATATAATCCACTGTTGCTGATTCTCCAGACATTCATAACCTTACCACTCACCACAAAATATATCTTCTGTTTCCAAATTTAAATCTAACCAACTACAATAGCTCCATTGTAGAAACCAGCCAACCAGATCAAATATATAAAGGAGGTACTTCCCTTATACCTAGTTCTCTAGCATGCCATTCTATAATTTTTACTTGAGATTTTTTTTTTCTAATGCTATTATTTTCCCCAAGATGTCAGGAAACTCTGAGGATATCAGTTATAGCTATAGCTAATATTTTTTGAACACTTAGTAGGTTCCAGGTATTTCATTGTTTAATCTTTGTAGAAGACAAGTGCTATTATTATTTACATTTTATAGAGGAAGAAATTGAGACCAAGAGAGTTTAAGTAGTTTGTGCAAGGTCAAATTTGTAGTTTAAAGTCTAGATCTGAACCCAAGCATTCTGACTTGAGAGCCTATTCTCCTTTAATCATATTACTGTTTATATTTGTAAATTCAGAAATGGCCGTAACTCTGAAATGGGAATCTCCTAACTGTTGCCAGTATACTGGAAGATACCTTCCTTAAAATACCCCATTCAAGGTTCCTAAAGGGACTTCAGTGACTGAAAGAATATCCCTTTCACTGGTAACTACTCTCCTGCAACTAAGCATGACTCACTTACAGAGAATACGTTATTGTATAAATCTTTATTCTCCGTGACAACAAAAATCTAACGACAGCCTTGATTATATGAGACTAAAAGAAGTTTAATCACAAAATTGCTTTTTGTGATATTATTAGATACAAACTATTTTATATGAATTTTAAAGACACTAATGATGTTCTCACAAAGTCATAATTTATGTATAGCTACTTTAAAGTGATAGTGATTTAGAGGCAAGCTCATGGGTTATTGATAGCAACTATGTATTCAAGTGGGCCTGATTCCAAATGCAACTAGGAATCATCTGTTGTTAAGAAAATTATGGTTGTGGTAGTTCTATTGACACTCCATTTCCTCTTCTAAGAATCTGGGAAAAGTAATTTTCAATAATTATTTCAGTTTACTACCAGACAGGATGTATCTTAGGATCAGTCAGCTCTTGAAAATTAATATATTATTTCATTTATTGTTTAGATCATTAATTAAATTACTCTTTTTCAGGGATTCTGCTTTGCTAAAAGCTGGAAGTTGGGCTAAAAAGATTGATGTTAAGAGAGCTCTTAAATCTGAAGAACTTAGCATAAGTCTAATTAGTTCCGAATATGGTAAGTTCATTGAAGTAACAAAGACATGAATGTAAAGAATATGACATCATTTAAAAATTATTTACTTTATGCTGAAACAAAACAACAGTATATGCAAATGATATTGTATAAAAATAATTTACTTAAATAATATGTATCATTTTAAAGGAAATTTCATATAAATTTATATATGTAAAAGATAGCATGGACTAGGATAACAAAATCAAAATTTTATCTGTTTGTTTATACATATTTTATTTTCCAAGATAAATATCAGTTTTTGTGGGAGCATTGATTTTTATTTTTATGCTGATATGTAAATTTTTATTTTTAAACTTTTTTCTTTGCATTTTTATTTCCTGGGTTTATTAGCCCTTTTAGTTTAAAAGGTATAAAAATATAAGAGATAATAAAAACAAATAAATGGTCCCATATATGGATTTCTATGATTTAAATAGGCACTTACATGTTTTTTTTTCCTTTTTCCAGTTGGACTTGATATTCAGAAGAAATTTACAGTCTTTTACTTAGGACCCAAGAGGTTTGGAAAGGAAACAATTATGCGGAAAAAATCAGAAACTGAGATTTCCCATTCTAAACATTCAGATATAGCCGCTGTAGCAGAACCCAATAAAGGTAAATAGCATTATATTCCTGTTTTACATTAAAGCAAAGATATGGCTACAGAAGAGAGTGTGTGTAGATTAGTGGTTGCTAGGGACCAGGTATAGGAAAAAATAAGGAGCCACTACTAATAGGTATGTGATTCCTTTTTGTGGTGATGACTATGTTCTGGAATTGAAGTGTAGTGTTAGTTATACAGCCTTGGGAATATAATAAAACATACTGAATTCTATAAGGGGTGGGTTTTATGGTATGAATTGTATTTCAATTTAAAAATCAATTGCATTATTATATACCTGCCAAAAAATAAAAATAGAAATCATAATTTTAAAACTACCATTTAAAATTGCATCAGAAATCTTAAATACCTAATAATATAGTAGCAAAAGATATTCAAGATCACTACATGAAAATAAAAATCATTATAGCAAGGAAACTAGGGATAATATAATAAATTGAGTGATACACCATTGGGTCTTCTTTAAGAAGAAGAAGATCAAAAATATGAACAGTAAAATGACAATAAATACATATCTATCAACAACTGATTCTAAAAAACAAACAAGCAGAACAGAAACAGAATCAGACACAGAGAATGTTTTGATGGATGCCGATGAGAAGGGTGTTAGGGGGATGGACAAAAATGGTGAAGGGATTAATAAGTACAAATTGGTAGTTACAGAATAGTCATGGGGATGTAAAATATAGCATAGGGAATAGAGTAGACAAAGAATATTATATGTATGACCCATGGACATGAACAATGGTGTGGGGATTGCCTGAGGCAGTGGGTAAGGCTTGGTAGAGGTGGGTAAAGGGGAAAAAACTGAGACAAATGTAAAAGCATAAAAATAAAATATAATATAAAAAGTAAAAAAATTTTATGATGTTCAAAAAAAAGATATACTGTTACGAAGATGTCAATTCTCCCCAAACTAATCTTTAGATTTAACTCTATACCAGCAGGGTTTTTTGTTTTTTTTCTGAAAACAACACCCTGATTATAAAATTCATGCAAAAATTTAAAAGAACAAGAATAATCAAGATAAACTTGAAGAAAATACAGCTGGACAACTTAACTGGATAGCAGGACTTGTTATTAAACAATAGATATCAAGAGAGTGTGATATAGGCATAGGATAGATACATTAACCAGTGGAATAGATTAGAGTCCAGAAATGAACCTATAGATAAACAGTTACTGATTTATGACAAGTAAGTGGCATGACAAAAGTCACAGTACTGTGCAGTGGAGAAAGGAGGGTCTTTTTTTAAAAAATGGTGCTAGATCAATTGGATGTCCATAATGAAAATTGTGCCTTGATCCTGACCTCAGACTCTACACAAAAGTTATTTACAAATATATGGCTGATTTAAATGTGAAAGGAAAACAATAAAACCTTTAGAAATAAAAATAGATGTTCAAGGCCTTGTTATTCCAAGGTTGATTTCTTAAACAGAATACAGAAAGTGCTAATTATAAAACCACTTGATGAATTTGATCATGTTAAATGTAGGAACTTCTGTTCATTAAAAGACGCCATTAAGAGAGAGAAAGGCAACCACAGAGTGTGAGGGAAAAAGGTTACATTATATATACCTGGCTGTTCCGGTCTGAATCGTGTCCTCCCAAAATTTGTATGGTGAAGTCCTAACCTCCAGTACCTCAGAATTTCATGGTATTTGAATTTAGAGTCTGTAAAGAGATAATTAAGTTAAATGAGGTAATTAGCGTGAGTCCTAATCCACTATGACTAGTATCCTTTTAAGAAGAGGAAATTAGGACACAAACACAGAGGGAAGACCATGTGAAGACACAGCAGGAGACAACTATGTAAACCAAGGAAAGAGGCCTCAGAAGAAAGCAGTCCTGTTGACACCTGGATCTTGGAATTGTAGCCTCCAGGATTGGGAGAAATTTCTGTCATTTAAGCCACTTTATCTGTGGTGCTTTGTAATGGCAACCTTAGGAAACTAATACACTGGCAAAGAACTATTATACATAACATATAAAGAACTCCTATGTATGTTTGGAAAAGAGAAGTTATTAGGAAAATGGGCACAAGATTAAATAGACACTTCAAAATGGAGGCTATCCAAACATCAAGAACATATGAACAGGTATTTAATAAAATTTAATGTAAAGGAAGATTTGATTTTGGGTGTGGGCACACAATGAAATACACAGATGCTGTATCATAGAATTGTACATTGGAAACCTATATAATTTTGTTAACCAACGTCATCCCAATAAGTTTAATTTAAAAAAAAAACCCTAATGAGATATAATTTTACAACCACCAGAAGAGCTTAAATGGAAAAGAAAATACCAGACCTGACTGGTGTGCCTCAGTGGGCTGAGCGTCATCCTGCAAACAGAAAGGTTGCCAGTTCTATTCCCAGTCAGGGCATATGCCAAGCTTGCGGGCCAGGTCCCTGGTTGGGGCCATGCGAGAGACAACTGATGAGTGTTTCTTTTGCCATTGATGTTTCTCTCCCTCTCTCTCTCCCTTACCCTCTCTCTAAAAAAATAAATAATGAAAACACCAAGTATTGATGAGGCTGTGTTACCGCCATTACTCTCAATCACTAATATGAGTGGAAATTGTTGCAGCTTCTTTGAAAAGCTAGCAATATTCACTAAAGCTTAACATACACATATTCTGTGAGCCACAAATTCCCCTTCTAGGTGTATACCCAACAGAAATGTGCACGTGTGTTCACCAAAAGACATACATTGGAATGTTCGTAGTACAGCTATCATATTAGCCCTAAACTAGAAACCTACCAAATGCTCATCAGCAGCAGTTCAATGGACAAATAAGTTGTGTTATACTGACCTGACAGAATTCTTCCGGGGATGACAAACATCTTAAAGACCAGATAGTAAATATTTTAGGCTTGCAGGTCATGTGGTCTCCTTTGCAACTGCACAACTCTATCTCTGGAATTCAAAAGCAACCACAGACAATATATAGATGAATGGGCATAGCTGTGTTCCAATAAAACTTTATTTCTAAGAGGTGGCTGGCCTGTGGGCCATAGTTTACCAACCCCTGCTAAAAAGCAATAAGAATAAAAGACCTACAACTGAACACAATGATAATGAATGTATTTCTCTAACATAATGCTCAGCAAAAGAAGTCAGACACAAAAAGGATGATACTGTGTTATTCCATTTATATGCATTATAAAAATAGGTAATAATCATTAATGGGCTGAATTGTGTCCTCCCAAAACATGCATTGACCTTCTAATTCCTAGTTCCTGAGAATGTGAACTTATTTGGAAATGGGGTCTTTGCAGGTATAATCAAGTTAAAATGCAGATCTGCTTTAATCCCATATGACTGGTGGTATTAGGAGAAAAGATACATAGTGACAGAGAGGAAAACTCCATATGAAGACACAGACCCAGAGGGAAGTAGCATGCAGAGAGGGAGGCAGAGTTTGGAGCTGCCACAAGCTAAGGAACAGGAGATGTCTGAAGCAGGCAAGTCAGGATCCTTTTTGAGGCAGGGTAGGGAGTGAGTGTGTTGTACCAACAGCTTAATTTCAGACTTCTAGCATCCAGAACCATAAAAAAATAAATTTCTATTGTTTAAATCACACTGTTTGTGGTACTTTGTTATGGAAGCTCTGGAAAAGCAACATACTAATCTGTGCTATTAAAAGGATAAGGGATACTCTTGGCAGAGGTGACAGGTGGCATAAGATTAGCACTTAGTGGTGCTGATAGTTGTCTGTTGCACAATCTAGGTGTTGGTTATGTGGGCGTGTTCAGCATGTGAGAGTTCATTGTTCTATACCTTTACTACCCATGTACTTTTCTGTATTTATATATACTTAAATAAAAAAAACAAAAAGGAAAAATTAGTTTTCTATATATACTTAAATAAAAAGGCAAAAAGAATTTGATGCAGTCTGTGCAATCTGTACAATCTGTGCAATCTGTGCAAATGACAGTGTCTTTGGTCTTTAGTTTCCAAATCTGTAAAATGAGGATAACAGTACCTCTTAGCAGCATTCAGCACCACTGATGAGTTTTTAAAAAGTGCCCGTAAAATACCTGCTTAAATGGTTGTGTTTAATAAGCAAATTAAGAAATATTTCCATGACACTTTTCTTCCCTGACTTGCCTGGTTTCTCAAAGGCTACTCTTTTCATATTTTTCTTACCCTTCTTTCTCTCTCTGACTTCTAAATGTTAGAGGCTTAGGTACCTCCGTTTTTTCTGTCTACATTATTTTCCTAGGTGACCTTATCTTTCTTAAAGACTTTAAGTGCCACTGATATATAAAGAGGTCTACTAAACATCTCCATTTGGATATTTCCTAGGCCAGTAAAATTTAACAGATCTGAACTTGTGATCTCCTCTCCCTTTCTCCATCCTGCATCTTCTGTACCTATTTCTCTCCCAGTCTTTATTTCATTTAGTTGTCCTACCACCTGTCCATCCACCAAGTTGCTGAAGAGTGTAACCTAGGAACCATTCTTATTTCCTTTCTTTTATCCTATTCTCAGTATGTCAGCCTGTCCTATCATTGTCTCCAAAATGTATCTTGAAACTGGTACATTGAAGGATCTCAATAAGTATCTCCTGAATGAAACTGGAGGAATACCTACTTAAATAGTATTAAAAAACAAATGAAAAAAGTGTATGTGAAAATGTTTTGTAAACTAATGAAGTGTTTTCTAAATGTTACCATAGTTATTATACCATCTTTTAGAAGGAAGTACTTTCCTTTTTCCTTTTTTACCCCCTGAAGGGAAAAAGCTCATGGTGTATATGTTTGAAAATAAAAAAAGAAGAAGGGTTTCTTCCTAGCTTTCAAATGACCCCCTTTTTGTTAGAACTGACTACAGTATCGCAGAAGTAACTCATGTTTGCCTTATTTATACTACATTTTCCTCAGATCTCCCTTCTGGCCACTATTTTCCTGACAGCAAAAATATCAAACCAAAATGACCTTCTTTTAATCAGTCCCAAGTTCAAATTCCCAGAAAGATGGAAATACCACAGTTTAAAAGGACAACTTAGAGTTAGGACTGCACCAAGAATAATATAAACTCAGAGCTATAAGGTAACCATCCTTTACCAGGTATGGGCAGGATCCTAGATACATGGGCTGTGGACAAGAAGAGTAAAACCGACGTACAGAGAGAAGCAAAGGGGAGAAGGCCACAGCCAGAGTTCTGATGACTTTCCACTTCCTGCTTTCAGTCCCTCCTGATGCTTACTTAGCTGCATTCCTGGTTGTGGATTCTGTGAGATATCTGTTCATCGAACACGTTTCAGAACTCTACGTACCACTTGTTCTTAAAAATAGCTTGCATAGTTTCTGTTACTTTGCAACTGTAGTAAAAAGTTGGGACATTTATTATACTTCCTACTAGCATGAGCCTTTCATAAAGGCAAAAGTTTCCCCATATTTAGCACAGCCCTGTGGAAAACAGATAAAAGATGCTTCCTGTCAGACAACTATCTTATTA
The DNA here is from genome assembly GCA_004026545.1 of Mormoops blainvillei. Classification (NCBI taxonomy): domain Eukaryota; kingdom Metazoa; phylum Chordata; class Mammalia; order Chiroptera; family Mormoopidae; genus Mormoops; species Mormoops blainvillei. The sequence continues at coordinate 50,151 of PVJD01008189.1, read as the reverse complement.
CACATGCATGCACACACACTCAGCATACACAACCATCCCAAATCTTATGAACATCCTGATTGTATAATCCAGTTCTTATGTGCAAATTAACATATCCCCAAATAAAGATACACAGTTATACCTTTAAGCGTAACCTACATACATACACAATCTGCGTTGTCTTCAATGACTGACACAATGAAGGAGGGGTCAGATTTACCCTACTAAGCCTGTGAAAACAAAATTTGGGCTTTCTCAAAACCAAATTTTAGTTTTTCTGACTTGTCAGACCATACTGTTCTGTGATAAAAAACTGGTATTTAGTTCAGAGAATATAGATGCTAAATGATCATTTCCAAATGTACTTGCAAGTTCAACAAATTTTAATATTATATATTTTCAAATTATAGGACCATATATAAGAACAGAAGTATGCACCTAAGTGTGCATAATAGAATGGTTATTGTTATGCTTTCTACAACTCTTTGAAAACAATCTTTTAGCAGTAGTTTCTCATACATAGTAATAGTCCAAGAGATAAGTTATTTTTAGAATTAAAAAAAATATTTTTACTCTTAAAAATATGGCAATGTGAAAAATACACATTTTCTGTTGTAAAAATTTTAATATTTTTTCAGGCCCTTTCTTTATATGTGAACTTTAGGCATCAACCTTCTTATCCTTTAAATGCATTCTCAGTAAGAATATGGGCTTTGTTTAATTTGAAGAAAATTGATTTGACATGTAAATTTATTTGCATTTTCTATGCCATCTGGAGTATGAAAATTTTATGTACTTGAGGAATGCAAGAATAAAACCAGTGCTCAAGCACTTTGGAAGTGTGCACATTCAAATACTCATCAAAAGGAAGTCTGCTTTTCTTTATACTCTTTAGTGTATATGTGCATTAAATCTAAAAATCAAGAACTCTATCAGTGTGATCCTTGTTTTTGATTAATAAAAACCAAAATTATAGTATGATATTTGACAAAAAAAATTAAGAAGATGCTGTCATTTAAAAAGTAAAATCGTAATGTGTGTGAGTCTATGACTGACAAATCAGAAACTGCAAAAGTCTAAGTAAAACTCTTTTAGCAATATTAACTCCAGTAGCTTATGCACAGAGCAGATCATTTGAATTTAAAATCAGGACGTGAGGCTAAGTGTGTCAGGGAAGCCTGCTGTTTTCATTTTTTTCCTGAGTTCATTTTTAAGCAACTGACCCTTGTTCCAGCAGCAATTAATTGACCCTGTTAAAGTAATTTTAAATATTTTCCTTAAATATGTTTCTAGTTGACACTATAAATTTATTTTAAGCTCTTGGAACTGGGGACTTTAAAAACATACTTTAATTATAAGTATATTATTATTATATGTGACAAAACCATGAAAATGTATGAATTTCAGATTATGTTAGTAATGGAATATGCAATCTCTTTACACCTGAGAGGACAGCTTAAGTCATGTCAGTTAGCTCCGAGAATCTTATTTTTCCAGTTATCAACCCCTGTAACTTTATATTTGTTAATAAGACAAATTTAGACAATTTGCAGGATGTAGGGAGTGGAGTCAGAGCAGAGAACTCATATTTTCTAAGTGCCATTTCCAACAGAATTTTTACTAGTAAAAAGTTTTTGTCACTTAGGTAATATCCATATACTAGTATTCTATTACAGCACTTGTATACAGTATTGATTCCTGACAAGACTTGCTGACTCTTCCTTGAAATTTTGGGAAGTTCCCAGAATCTCTAAAATCAGACTCCCAGATCCTAGTTAGTTTTCACCCCTGGGAACACATGTGTATAGTCATTGTGCGCCATCTTGTGGTAATGTTTAGAAATGCACCTATTAGAAGTTTGTGGATTAAGGAACGAAGGAATTCTTTATCCCTTTCTGCAAAACAACCTGCAAGGCATTTCCTCCTTGTCTTCCCACCCCCCAAACAGTAGACTTTTTTCCTAAATAAACTAAATGCATTATTTGTGGAGAATTAAGGCAGCAGTGTAACTAGGGAGGCAGGGTGGTTGAAAGATTGGGCTCTGGAATTAGACTACCTGAATTAGAATCTCAAATTTGCTATTTATTATCTACATAGTCTTGAATGTGTTACCTAACGTCTGTATGAATTAATTTTCTCCTATGTGAAATGGGGCTAGAAGAGGACTGACTGAGACAACTACAGATGAAGAGACATTTGAGGGAAATCTGGAATATATGAAGGAGAGCCCAAAATAAGTAATAACAAATTGGATGAAAGAGCAGCAGGATGATATTTCAGGAATGTAACAAAATGGAACATAAACTAAGTAACATCAAAGAAATTAAAGATTAAATTGCAACCATAAAACAGAATAGGATGCCATGAAAACAAGCAATTAACAAGAGCAAGTACAAGGAAATAAGGATTATGATTGAAAGAAAAAGCTTAGCTGGAGGGCCAGAAGATAAAGTCATCACAATCTAAAAGAAAAACAAACAAACAAAAAAACAAGGAGACAAAATAAAAGACAAAAGGGGAAAATCTAGGAACCTGATAACTAACTAGTAAGTGTTCCATAAAAGGGGAAAAAATAAACCAGAAGACATAATTTGTGAGAACTTTATAAGCTTGAAACATAAATCTGCACATCAAAAAGACAGTGCTAGTTAGGATAAATGAAAGAAGATATACTAAGGCAGCATAATTATAATATTTCAGAACATTGTGAATAAAGAAAAAAATCATAAATGCTTCCAAGGAACAAAAACCAAAGCTGTGTTAGTCTTTGTCAGCAACACTGGATGCTAGAAGACAACGGAGTTAAAAATCCAGGGGGAAATGATTTTGAACCCTATGTTCTATACCCAGTCAAACTATTAAGTCTGAAAGTAAAATAAAGATATCTTAATACATTCAGGGATTGAGAAAGTCTAACTGTCACACATTCTTTCCCAGGCAGTTTGGGGATGAACACAATAAAACAAAGCAGTTAACCAAGAAAGAAAAAGTCAAAGAATCCAGGAATAGTGGATTCAGTCTGGGAGTTTAATGAAAAGAAATTCCAGGATGATAACTATAGGACAGGCCTGGGTTGCATGAGGAGAAGGACACAGGGCTCAATCAAGAAAGGAGGTATCTGGGGAGGGAGAATAAATGGGTGAAGCATTTACATGTATTTGTCTTTATCTTCGAAATACTGAATGAACTTAAGGTAGATATTACTGGACTAAAAGGAAGGCAGTGCAACTTAAGGGATACCAATATACTGTTTGAGAAAGAAAAGCACTCCACTTGATTCTCCATAACATATTTTTTACCTTCTATGTATCTCTCAAATCCATCCATTCTCTTTGACTCTACTTCTCCCACCACCTAAGCTGAGTTACTTTCATTTTCTTGTGTAGACAACTGCAGTAGCTTAAGTAGTTTTCTTTTATTTATTTATCTTTCAATTACAGTTTACATTCAATATTATTCTGTGTTAGCTTCAGATGTGCGGTATAGTGCTTAAACAATTATGTACTTTACAGAATAGTTGTGCTAATATTTCCACTACGCATCTGACCCCACACATAGTTTTTAACAATATTATTGACTATATTCTCTGTGCTGCAATTCACATCTCTGTGACTGTTCTGTAACTACCAATTTGTACTTCTTAATCTCTTTGCCTTTTTCAACCAGCCAACCTACCCACCTACCGTTTGTCAACTGTCAGTCTGTTCTTTGTATCTATGAATCTGTTTTTATTTTGTTCTTTAGATTCCACATATAAATTAACTAGTTTTCTTGCATCTGCTCTGACCTCTCTCAAATCCATTCTCCTTATTATACTCCACAGATTGATTTTTTTTAATGCAAATTAAATTATGTCCCTTCTTCGGTTAAAACACTTAAGTGGCTCCCCATAGCTTTTAGATTAAAAGATTCAAACCATGAACGGGTTCCAGACTGCCACGTGGTCATTCAGTCCGTAAGTAGCAGTGGGGTGCCTCACCTCTATAGAACTGGAGGCTATTTAGGGACACAAGAGATCCAAATTTAGACAGTTTATTACTTAACGCAGAGAGCAAAAAGATCAAGTGGATGGTATCCACTGCCTTGTGGTGGGGCCGGATGATGCGAATGGTGGGTTGCTTTGTTTTTGAGGAGTCAACTCTAGGTTGCAGCTAAGTGGTTTTATAGCCTGAATCTGTACCCAAAAAGGGCAAGGTGAAAAGTCCTGTGCTCTACTGGGACCAGGAGGCAGGTGATGAACTGCCTCATGGCAGCCACATGCAACATAAGAGAGCCTCTTGCAAGCTGAAGAGGCAGATGAGAAACGGCAAATGGTCTTTAACAAGAATCAGAGGACATTCTGTAAGTAGTTGAGCTTCCCTGCATGACCTGTGTGGAGTCATGCAATGGCCAGGGTATCCTACAAAGGTGGACCTTTCTACCTTTGTATACTCTCATCTCGTATACTCTCAGTTGTTGAGCATCAGCCACACTGACCTTTCAGTTGCGCAGTGCTTTCTCTGGTCATAGAGCTTTTGCATATGCTATTCCCTCTGCCTGAAACACTCTCCTGCTTTTGCTTGTTAACTCCCACTCTTACTCCTCAGCCCAATTGTCACTTCCTAAGGAACTGACTGGGACAGTTCCCCTGTTATCAAATAGCATTGTACTTCTCTCCTTTACAGCACTCAGAACAAGTTTAATTTTATAATTACTGTATAATCTTTAGTTCATGTAATAGAGATACTAATTTATCACTTAATTTTAAAGTGCTTTCACAAAATTTTATCTTTTCATCTCTGTGAGGTAAGCAAAACAGGTATTTTTAATCTCTTTTTATAGATAAGAGCCCATGTTAGAACTCATATTTTCTTACTCTAGTTTAGAGTTTTCGTGTAACTTTTCATGTAAATCCATTAAGTATAAGACAGCATAAGGAAGCAGAGCGAGACAAAAAAAGTGCTATAGGAGCTCAAAGGATAGAGAAATCACTTCCAGATGGAGTGATTAGGGTAGATCTCCATAAATTCTGATAGACAAAGAAGTGAAAGTCTTTGAAGACAAGAGGTAATATCACAGGTACAATCACAGAAAGGTTTGAGACTGAATAATGGCAAGCGAAGGTGTTTTGGTGGATGTAAGGTTAGTATGGGTGCTGGAAAGGAAGGCTAGAATTATACTGTGGAGGACCTTCGATAAGGAATTAATTTTGTTGGCAGCAGAAAGTTCCTAAGTTTTCTAATGTTTCTAAGTGGGCAAATGATCTGATCAGGGTTGAACTTTAAGTGGATTAATTAAACAACAGAATATAGAATAAATTGTAGCATTGTGGGACTAGATTCGAGAAAATCTGGTAACTGAGAGGTGAGATCATGATCTGGGGCAAAACTTTGCAAGCCATGGCCCATCTCGTAGAGTTGATGTCAAAACTGTTCAGCCAAGGACACTGGGAACACACCTGGATTTGAGGGAAGTTAGATATGGGAGGGCACAGCACTGGCAGAACGAGTCATCTCAGGGAGTTGAAAGGAGCTTATCTGAGGATTTCAGCTTGTGCTAGGTGGTTCTTAGGAACATTTAGAGAAAGCAGAGGTGAGCTCTGGATTGGGTGCTCTCAGAAAGTGGAGTTCTGGACATTTTGGTATATTTTATCTTGGAGATGGGAGGATTAAGGAAATAGTAGTCATTTGTGTTATCCAGAAGAGGGAGATATTTAGTTATTTTCCTGGTTCTTGAGTGTCCTTATATCTAGTTTCAAAATATGTACTATGGTCTGATCTTTGTCTTCTATAGTCACAGTGGCCTTATCTGAGTATCATTTATATTATTCCAAAGTTGTTTATGTTCAGTTGGGAACATTGTTCAGCTATTAGCTTTCAGTTGCCAGGGATGTTTTATTACTTAATCAGTACTCAATACATTGATCAGCTTAGCCTTCAAGGTGTCTGACCAGTTGCCTCATGTGGTGAGTGGATCATCCATTTACTCCAGGGTACTATACATACACAGTATTATCATTGTCTAGGTGTACCATGCCTTGAGAAGGGTTGATGGAGCAATGGCATTAAAAATGAAGAGTAAAAGACCAAGAAAGGTTAAAGGTTTTCAAAGCTTTTCACTGTCTACATTTCTAGTCACTTAAAATCTGTACTCCAACAAAAATAAACTGATTTCCATTTCTGCCACCTGTAGTGTGCTACCTTTGAGTATTATGTCCTTAGCCTAGAACATCATCCCCTGATCTCCTTCTCATGTATAGATCCTCTCTGTCCTTCAAGGACCAGTTCATATGTTTCCTCCCCTCCTCCTCAGTATTAGAGAGAGCTAAAATCAAAGAGTCTATTTAAAATACAATTAATGAATAAATGACGTATTCAGATATTTTAATTCTAGCTTTGGGGATCAAGTTGGAAGCAATCTCTCCTTTCTGTGAATTTATATAGCAAATTTATTATACCCCTAAGACACTTACTTCTAACATTTATTAAATACGTAGTGTCCTGTCTCCTAGCAGCTGTCAATGGTGCCATCAAAATGCCATGAAGTTTGCCTCTTTCCTGGTTCTTGAGACTTAAGTATAAAGCAGCAAAACTCCACCCTATTCTTACCTCATTCGGGACAAGAAGTACTGAGTTGCTCAATTTGTGTCAGGGAAGTTAACAAAAGCTTATAGGTGGCTCACTGTTCCTTATGAAAAGCTGCGTTGGGGCTAAGAGGGGGGAGGGACTAACTTACCAGAACTATCTTTTTAAAAATTACTTATTAAATGGGTTAATATTAGAGGATATGTGAAAAATCATAATCTTTTTGTACTGTCTGAAAGGAAAGAGATGATATAAACTAATTATATTAAAATATAATAATAGATGTAGTAAAAATAGGTTTATCTTGTATTAATTTAGGAATGACTACCTGCAAAAAACCTGGGAACCGAGAATGTAATCATCACTGTAAAAATAAACAGACATGTGGACATGACTGCTGTGAGTTCCATTAGACAAGTTTATTTCAGGTTTTAAAAATGGAAAGATCTTTGATAAACAGTAATTACATTCTAATTATCTGTGTGTGATATTTATATTAAGCAGCTTATAACATGATTTTCTTTCTCTTGAGGGCAATGTGGAAAAACAAGTAAATACTAGATTAGAAGTTTTAAGGAAATTTGGCTTTATATGAACAATTGCTAAAGTATAACCTAAAGAATCTAAAATTTCTTTTCATAGGTAAAACTGGAGTTGCACAGAAGTCAGAAATGAAAGGGCCAACAATTTCTTCATATTTATCTGATTTAAGAAGCAGAAATGCTTCATCTCTTCCTCCAGTTAAACGTCTCAAGGTTAGTTTTAATAACATTTGTCCCTTGTTCTGTAATTAAATGTATATGAACATTCCTTTATTCTGTGTCTCAATTAGGTAGGTATCAACAGTGTACTTGAGGGCTTGACTAGGAATATTACCATTAGCCATAATAGTATTTCTAAAGGAAAAGGTATTGCATAGTTCTTAATAATCAATCTGTAAATCCATTTTTGGGACATTTTTATAGCCCCTTCCCTCGTTTGCTTTTTTTTCCCACCCCCTAAAAAAGAGGGAAATGAAGAGGGATACATAGCTTGACTTGGTTCAGCAACTGAAACTGGACACTCTTGCCCTCCCCTGGCTCCATCTGTGCTGGCCTGGGCTGGGAAGTCCGAAGTTGATTTTGATTCATGCACCTGGATGAGTACTGAGCAAGAGCCTTCCTTCCAAATAATGAAGAAATGGGAGTTCCTACTCTTTGATAGGCTAGCCATGGCAGACTTACCCTAAGCCTAAGTCATCATATCCAGGGCAAAATAATGGATCACGCCACAGAACAAAGTAAAAAAAATGGCAGAATGGCTATTTCTTCTGTAGGGCTTTTATAAGAGTGAAGATTCTAAGTCATGAGGCTAAAACAAGGGGAATATTGGGAAATGGAGAGGTGTGCAGTTTGAAATGACTACCATCTGAGATCATTTTCAGCCACTCAAGTTTTTCCTTTCTTCCTTTCTTCTATGTTTATTCCATATTAGTTTTTTTCTTTCCATACTCCTTGAGCACCAGGAATATGCTAAGCACTGTAATTGGTGCTAAGATACAGTAATGAATAAGACAGTTTTAGTCCCAATCCTCATAGAGTTTATAATTGAGTGAAGGATACAAGCTTTTTCAGCATAGTGTGATGAGTTGATTCTGTGACAGGAGTGTAAGATAACTTGAACTTAGACAGAAAGTATACTCACTCCACATTTGATAGGCCAGGAAAGGACTCCTAATAAACATGATTTAGACCTAAAGATATATATGGGCATAAGCCAGGTATGAAGAGATGGGCACCTGAGTGGTGGTAGAGAGGGATAGAAAGGTATTTCATAATAGAGAATATGCAATATTCCAGAGCTGAGAAAGAGAGATCTCTTCCATTAAAAAACTGAAGTAATACAGTATATCTGGACTTCAGTTACAAGTAGTGGGTGCGGTAGTGGAGAGAGGTGAATCTGGAAAAGTAAGTAGAAGGTAGATCATGAACATATGTGTGCTATTTTAAGGATTTGCACTTTATTCTGAACATATTGGGAAATCACTGAAGGGCTTTAATCAGTGACATAATCAGAATTGCATCGATGAAGTTCATTATGTATGTAATGTAGAAAATGGATATGGGAGTATCCAGCCTGCAGCCTGTGGGCCACATGCAGCCCAGGATGGCTATGAATGTGGCCCAACACAAAATCATAAATTTACTTATAATCTTTTTTTTTTGCTTATTAGTTTTTGTTAGCGTTTGTGTATTTAATGTGTGGCCCAAGATGACAACTTCTTCCAGTGTGGCCCAGAGACACCAAAAGGTTGGACATCCCGGTAGAGGATGATACAGAAGGAACACGAGGAGTCATTAGATGGGTTTTGCAATAATGCAAGCAAGATAATGGCCTAGTCTAGTGTAGAAATAAAGGGAAGTTTAAAATATTTTTCATAGATAGAATCAAATAACTTGGTGCTTAATTAGTTACGAGGGGTGACATTGAAGGAGTAATTAAAGATCATGCCCAGCTTTCTGGCTCAAGCAACTGGGAAAAAAGTAGGGCCTCACTAGGGTAGGAACTCTAAAAGAAAAGCAGGCTCGGCGGTGTAGAGACATGGTAAGTTCAATTTGGAAAACACTGAACTAGAGGCCTGAGAGGTGTCTACGTAAAGTTGTCTTACAGATAGCTGTATATAACTGAAAACCAGGAGAGATTGCTATGCTAGAAATAGAGATTTGAAAGTCATTCCCATATAGATGATCACTGAAGCTATGGGAGGAAACCGTCTTTGATTGAGAATATGTAGAGTGAGAAGAAGCCCTGGTAAAGAACCTCGAAGAGCCTCTACATTTAAGAGGAGCCTAAGAAGGAAACTTGAGTTAAGAACTAGCCAGAGTTTCTCATAATTCATTGGTTTTGGGACTTTATATACCAGCAGAAATTTTGCTGTTTGGCTTTATTTATTAAAATGTATTGATGTGAAATTGGTAGGTGAACTTGTATTTTTTTCATTAATAGATGCAAATGAATAAATCTCAAAGTGTGGACCTTAAGGAGTTCTGTTTTACTCCAAAAGCTTCTCTTCCTGGTATATCAAGGTACAGATATAATGTTAATATCTATGGTAAAATATTCATCATAAACTCTCTGTTCCTCCAAATAGTCATTTATTCAGAGAAAGATGGTTGCTAGCTACCTTCAAATCACAGTAATCATTTCGTTCCATAATGAGGTAGTGGCATCATTCGAGTGTTGTTATCTCTTATACCCTAAACTTACTTAGAATGCTACAGTTATAGAATACTTTGAATAATACTTCATTGAATAATCTCCTCCCTGGGAAACTACCCATCCTGTATGTCATTCCATCAGGCTCTCTCTGCCTTCTAAACTTAACAGGTGACAAAAGTATACTTTAAAAAGAGAATTCATGTTGGTATACAAAGGTGAGTCCTGTCCACTTAGGGGCTCACTCTACTTTAATAATACCTCAGGTTTATAAAATACTTTATAATTTAAAATTTTTACTTTTATACATTTTTTGCCCTTAACAATGTGGCTCATAAAATGGTATATTTTTATCCCATTTTATAGATGAAATAACTGAAGCTCATATTCCTAGTTAATAAGCAGAAGGTCCTAGATAAGTCAGTTCTTTACCTATATTTAGATGGCTAGAAGACAATAGTACATGTCATTTCTCTTCCAGATAAGGGCATTTTATATGCAGGGATGACATTTAATATACTTAACTCACTCAGAATAGCCACTGAGCAATCAGAACAGATGCCAACACTACTTCAAGAGATCCTAGCTTTTGTTTATCTAATGGAAAATAGCATTAGCAATAGATTTTTAAAGCTATACACAGATAGCAGATACCTACATATTGGGGATATGTAAAGAAGACTTAAGTATCTGTTGCTTTCATTGAACACCTGTTTTTTACCCTTTATTATCCAGGCTGGTATAGTTTATCATAAAAATGTTGAGTGAGTGAACCATACCTTTTTTTTCCATTTATATGAATAAGTAATTTTCAAAGTCAGATTAATTTTATTATTTTCTTTAAGATTTTTATGGTTTTATTTATCTTTATAAAGGTCAGAATATTTAACCATACCTGAATTATCTATAATGGAGCAGAGGGATCAGCATGAAATCTGTGCAAATTCTCAACAAGAACCATCTGAATATCAAGATCAAGGTAAATTGCAATGAATACTGACTTGAGAGAGAATATGATTTATCATTATTTTGGATTGACAAATAATGTTATTGAAAAATCAGCATCTGAAATCATTATGATTAAAATTTGGCAACATTTTTCTCTTGGGTTATTGAACCAATTTCAAATTCTTTGGGTCTGCTATTTCAGATGGTCTTACCATGTCTGTCTGTCAGATTTTTAAAATAATACATAGTGTTGATTTTTTGTTTAAAGATAATATGAGGAAAAGCTGAGGTAATAAGGTATCTCCAGGTACAAAAGGTATTAAAATGATGAACTATTACTTTTATATATCTTTAGAATTATTTAAAATAATTTTATGTGCATAAAATTAGTCCAATTTTACAAAATGGCTGTGTGACCTTGGGAAAATTATTTAATTTCTTTGGGCCTTATCTTTAAAATTAAGGAATTAAGTAGGGTGACCTTTAATATTTCTAAAACCTATGATTCTTACAATTTCTGTGATGTTGAATACTATAAGAATATAACCTAGTTTGTAGACTATAGCTGGGGTGTAACCTAGGTTTGCCTTTTATCCATGTCTGTCGTTAAATTAATGAAATAATAATGCACATAAATTTTTTAGCATTGTGCCTGATTCATCATTAGTCTGGATCCTGCCATTAACAGCATCATTTGTCTGGGTCATGTTATTAATAATGAGCCTGTTAAAGTGTATGAGAAATAATCCTGGCCATAGAGTTGTTCATTCAAGTTCCTGTATGTAGAAATGGCAAGTCTGGGGTTTTCTGAAAATAATTTCATGTGTGTAGACTTGGCATCGATTGCTACTCTTTCCTTCAAGCTGTTGCTTTATGCTTCTTCTAGCCATAATTTAAGATCTCAGGTAAGCAAGGACTGGAGTACCCACCACTTCTTATGACACTGTGGTAGCCATTAGACCCAATATAAGGTCAAGAAAAGTCCCCTAATCTCATCTACAGTATCAGAGCATTTATCCAACTTGTCCAAAGCCTGAATGTCATTACAGCATGCATAGAAGGTATAAGATTGTCAACCCTCTTATTTTTATCTCCCTTCAGCCCATAGCCCTCTGACTTACTCCTTGTACTGCTGGCTCTACCCTCTCCATACCAGAGTTTATCCTTCCCTCTACTTACTTTATGTTGTGTTTTACAGAATATTTCTACTTGTGTTTCTTCTCTACCCACTATTGCAAATCCAATTTATATTATGATATAAAAGTCTCATCATGATACTTTAAGCCCCAATGATAACTGTTTCCGTGTTTTGCTTAATGAGCCCCCTTTTTTTTTTAAGAAGGGATCTGTATACTATATTCTAGCTCTGCCATTTAGTAGTTAGGTTACGTTTCATAGTACATTTACCAATTTTGTCTTGATACCCTCTTCTGGTCATAGTTTAGGGATCTTGGGATTAAATGAAATAATGTAGGTAAAACTCTTAGCATAGTATTTGGTACTATTAATAGTAACAATTTAGTAATTGTGTATATTATACTTCTCACATGTTAGTCTTTGGTGATAAAACATATTGTAAATGTATTCAAATACTGCTCTTGAGAATGTTTTTTAAAAAAACATATCAAGTTTTATTATCTATGTTCCAGCCTCCAGAAGGGAAGAAAAATGTCAGATATTAAGAGAAAGCATGTTGAATCATAAAATTTTAAATGTAAGGGACCTTCGTGCAATTTCTCATTTTACAGAGCAAGAATCCAAGACTTGAAGAGATTAAATGACTCAACCAAAATCACGTATCTAACTAATGGCAGAACCAGAAATCGACTCTGTATCTCTTGATTCCCAAACCAGTGCCATTTCTATAAAATGAAATCGACTTTTGGTTATCAGTTGAGAATTGAAAATTAACCAATAGTATATGAATTCTTTCAACTTTTCACCCCACAGCTATGTATTTCTCTGTCTCCGTACCCATCCTAAACTTTCTATTTGTCTTAAAAGAAGAATGACCTTGTATTCAAGGTTTATCTCTCCACCTGTAATCATAATCTTTCCAATCCTGTCTGCCCTGGAAATTTAGAGATCATTTATCCCTCTCCTTTTTCCTGCTTTTTTTCAAGCTCTCCTCACTATTGTCTCTTTTTCTTCAGCATATAAATATGCTCAAGCCTCTTTTCTTCTTCACTTCCATGTCCTCGTCTAACTAGGTATGATCTTTTTAATTGTAAGTGACAGAAATTCTACTCAAAGTGACTTAGCACAAAAAAGGAAACCGATTGTCTCATGTAAACTGAAAAGTCGAGACAGGTATCTGGTTTTCATCTTGCTAGATCCAGGCATTCAGATGATTTCGTCATGCCTTTGGTTTTTCTCTCACTTTTTAAAAAGATATGCTGGTTGCTAATTGGCTTTATTTTCTAAACAGGATTTCTCACATAGCAATATACCCTCAAATCACATTTTTACAGTTTAATCGCTTCAGTAGAAAAATGAAGCCTTTCCTGATAACTTTGGCAGTCCAGAGTTCATTCTGCTTGACCTCATTTGAGTCTTTTATTTATCTTTTAAGTAATCCCTGTACCCTGAGGACTGGGTCATGTGTTTTACCCCTGTGGCCCTGGAGAAGCCAGGGTACCATGAATGACATCCTCACCAGGATCATCTGGAATGTTGGAGGATGTTTCCTCAGAACACAAGAAAGATGCTCTTACTGAAAGAAGGAAAAGTATACCAAGCAGACAAAAAACAGAATCACTGGTCTTTATACCCACTATCTCTTGCTTTCCCATTGAAACAAAAATTCTTGAATGAGCAATTGATACTCACTGTATCAATTCCTCACTGCTCACTTCCTTACCTCCACATCACTCTTCATACATATTTAGTGACTTCCTAAGTGCTGACTTCAGTGAACTCTTTTCAACTTTTATTTTCTTTGAGCTTTGTAGCACTTGACATATGTTTTTTTTTTTCCTTCCATTTGGAAATTACTTCTTCGGTTTCAATCAAACCACTCAGTTGGGTCTTCTACTTCTGGAATGGGTTGGGCTTTTCTTCCTGTTGATATTGCAGAAGGATTCTATTTTTGCTACTTTATTCTTCTCACTTGATAACCTTTTCTTAGACAGTGTCACCTAAGCCCATGTCTTCAATTACTAACTGTATTTGGGTGCTTTCTAAGTCTGTACTCCCATCTAGATCTTCCTGTCTATCCCCTGACCTATCTATACAATCATCTTTCTGGACATACCCACCTAAAAGATAGTATGTCAGCATCTGAACTCTTTTTTCTATTTTTTCCATACCTCGTGCTCCTTTTCTTTTTTCCTTAGCTGAGTGAAAGAACGCTTTTCCTTTCTGAGCTGCTAAAGGCAGAAAAGAATCAGCCTAAATATCTTACCTCACATGTAATTAATCACCAAGTTCTATGTATTTTACCACCTAAACGTCTCTATATCTATTCTTTCCTCTATTTCTTCTGCTGATACTCCATCTGAGGCATTCATTGTCTCTCACCACAGTGGATTTCTTACTTTTCCCTTTGCTTCGTCTCATTATCCTGTAATCTGTAACTATTCTGAGTGATCTAACAGACACACCTGATCATGTAAGCCTCTTGCTAAAATCTTTTCAATAGTTATTCATTGCCTATAAGAAAAATAAAGTCAATTTCTTCACAGGCCAAACAAGCTTCAACACAATCTCGCTCTTAACTGCCTGTGCAGTCTCAGTAGGCCATCTTCTCCTTCTACTTTGCATTCCAGAAATCCTAAAAACATGCACTTCTCCAAGAATTCTCTCACCTTTCATACTGTTTTGCCTTTCACATGCTGTTCTCGCTTCATGGAATATCTTGACTTTCCTTCTTGCCCTGCTCCACAGCCACACAGTTCTATCAAGCTCAGATTCCAGTGTTACCATCTTACCGTGTTACATCTGAAAGGTATTTTTACTCTGACTTCCATTGTAGGTTTAGGTCCTGTTCCCTTTGAATTCCCTTTGCACTTGGTACCTACTTCTAGTTTTAGTATGTAGTATTGTATATTGTGGATGTACATCAATGTACAAAAGTAGAATAATGTGAACAGAGGTTGTAGGTACAGTTGAAGGATAAAGTAGGATTTGGACAGGTGAAGAAGATATTTACAGTGAAGAAAACTTAGCAATGATTACAGCAAGCTTATACTGGCTTGTGAGAAATTATTACTAAATTTTGGGGAATCTTTTAACTATTTTAAAAACTTAATTATATAAACTTTCAATTCAATAAAATATTAAAAACAAATGCTATAAATATTCAAAACAAATCATTTCCTATTCTGTTACATTTTATTATTTGTGTTCTTGAGATGATCTGCATCTTTATTTGTATCCATATAGTAGAAATACTGGACAATAAGCTACAGTTATGCATTTCTTCTCAACTTTGTAGCCAGTAATGTCATATTGGTAGCTTAAAATCAACCATAGTGGAAGCGTTTTGCTGTGGAAATCAGCAAACACTACAAATCAGGGCTTGATTATCTTGTTTATTGTTTAGACTTTTTAAACCCAGGCTTCGAACAATGTATAACACTAAGGAGTTTTTAGCAGGACAAAAATTGAGATATATTTTGGACAAATATATTTCATAAAAATACTTAGAATTAACTTGTAGGGAGAAGAGCTGAGGGAGGAAGACCTTTTCCAAGCTAAGATAGAAAATGTATTCAGTGTAAAAGAATCCATTGAAAACTGAATTTAGTTCAACTATTAGTATATGTAATTCAGTAAATAGAATGGGTTGAACACAGTATTCAACAATGCTTGACCCAATGCTTTTGAAAACTACTCCTCAAGACCTCTGTTTAGCAATTGAAAGATGTGTTTGATGTATCAATAGATAATAATGCTTACAGTTTAAAAAGTACCTATGTTCTTTTATACATATGCATGACAGGCTTTTCTAGATGGATCTATTCTGCAACTTCAGATGAGAAAGACCCTCAGACAGTGCTGTTTAACAGAAATCTTAATGCATCGGGAAGCCACAATTCGACAGATGTGGATAAAAACAACTCCGCGTTTTCAGAAGTTTTGAATGTGAACTTCGAATTGGGAAATGAAGTTTGGGATGATTTTGATGATGAAAACTTAATAGAAGTTACTAGCTTTTCAGCTGATAATAACACAAAAACATCAGGTAAAATTGTATATTAGCATGAAATAATTTCATGAGAAATTCTTTGAATGTTTTTCACTTCAGCTTCTGGGACTAATTTTTTTTTTTTGGTCCTTTTTTATTTGCTTGCTTAATTAGCTTTGGTTTTTAAGATTATAATTTTTAGCAAAACTGAATATTTGACCATTCCACATATAGCATTTCCTCCTCCTAAGGACAGAGGTCAAGGTTATTCCATGACTACAGTATAGCAAATGGGTTTTTTCTATTCTATTGCGCCCCCTATATTTTTAAAGACCCTATTCAAATTCTGATTGTTTATTCAGTTTTCCCTAATAAAACATCTATCCAGCACTTCGTTCACGATCACACATGGTCTGTTAATATTTGTGAAGGATGTAAGTATTTCCTTTTTGAAAGTATTCACCTGCTAGCAAAGAAAATAAAAGATGACTTTTATTTTAGTAGAAATATTAACTTTTCAGGTATAAATAAATAGGAAAGGATTAGTTTCTCCTGTATTGGTTATTGTTCTTAAATCATATACAATCCAAAAGTAATGGAACTTAGTTATTTGAGTTACTGGCAGATTTACTCTAGGTCCCTAAAACAAAGAAGTGAAAATCTTGGTAATGTATGATATGACAGCAAAGTGGAGATATGATCTCCCTCGATGGCTGCAAAAAGGAAATCGTTCCCTGGGAATTATAGTTGCCTCTGAATGTATCCACCCCAGTCCTCTTTTTGAAAGTCCTTCTAAAGGAAGCAATTAGAAGTTGAAATATTGTTGAAATATTTTTTCACAACGCCCCCCCCCGCCACCACACCCCCCAGACTTACTGAAATATTGTTTCTAAAGGAAGCAATTGGAAGTTAAAAATTACCTAAGAGCAAATACTCCTTCCAGAAGGAATAAGATTTGACTACCATCTCAAAACAGGCCTGAAAAATTTCCAACATGGGGTCCAGAGGCACAGTTTCCTGTATTACTGGACAACCATGGTCCCTACCTCAAAATTAAAAGTCATTGTGTACTTCAAGTTAAGAGGCAATTTATACTGGTCCTTTGAGGTAGCCTAATCCTATGAGGACATAGCTTTTAACACTGGGAAAGTCAATTACAATAAATGTTCCCCCATGTGTAGAGCACTTTTAATGAACTTAATTACATGTAGACTATTGAAAATACTGAATGACTTTTAACTTGATAATTTATATGAATTAAAAATAAATACATAATAGTGATTTGGGGACCTTTTAATATAGTGATTAATAAACCTAACCTATGTGTTTTGTGGTTTTACTCTCTTAGCTTCGCTCCCTTATTTCTATATGCAAATTAAATTTGATTATTGAGGAGAATTATTCATTCCTTCCTTAACTGTTGGAGAGAGTGAGCCCTTGTAGAACTTGTGAAAAGCTCCATTCAGCTGTTTCCTGGCATTTTATTTCAAAATGTTATCTCTTCATATAGGATTTGGAAGCACTTTGAGTTCAAGTACCAGGGGAAGTAACCTATCCTTCCAAGAGTCAAAGAGCAAATTCCAAAGAGAAATGTCAAACAGGCAAGTTTTAGACCTTGGGTTTGGAAAACAACTTTCCACAAGTTTTTACAACTTTATGCTCTCCTGACATGTAATTGGAGATGGGCATCAAGTCTTAAGACGTCAGGGAAGCTCTAAGGTATTAGCCAGACTAAACCCTCTTAACCTTAGAGCTGTGTTTTTCAAAGTGATGTTGTCAGACCACCTGCATCAGAATCACGTAGGAAGTGATATTAAAATGCACATTCCTAGGCCCGCGCTAAACTTGCTGAACCATGATCTTGGGGCTAGAGCCCAGGAATCTTCATTTTTCACAAGACTTGAAAGCTGAATAGAATTCAGTAAGGCATTCCAAGGAGAAGAAGCATATGTAAAGGGGTAAGACTTTAAAAGGCATCCCATGTTCAAGGGTCAGTTAAGTGTGGCCTTTGTGACTACAGCATTAAGGCTGAGATTGCTGAGGTTTCATTGTAAGGAACCTTAAATAGCATTTTTAGACACCTGTACTGTATCCAGTAAGTCACAAACTCAAACTGACTTCAGGACTTGGAGGGCCAAAGCCAACCATAGAGTGTCTCCTCTAAAGAGAGAAACCACTGCTCAGCTCCAGTAAGTTGTTGCTGTGCAGGAAATGAGTGCCTGGTGTTGTCAAATATTCTAATTGTCAAAAAAAAAACAACTAGGAATCTAAAATTTTATGTGACATTTCCTGACTTTTAAATTTTGACAACTGATTTTTAAAAATGTGACAGTCTATAGCACCCTACTCCATAAATAATAATAATAATAACAATAATAATAATAATAAAAAATGTCCGTAGGCTGGATGTAGCTTAGGGACCTCTCATTTTTACCTCCATAGTAGGCATTGAGGAGTCATCCCAGATTGTTAAGCACAGGATAAACAGTAGGAACAGAAGAAAAAACATCTGGTGATTTGTAGAGTGATATGTCGTGATATGATGTGATACTCAAAATGAATTACAGAGGGTGGGGCTGGAGGCATGCTAACCAATTTGAGAAAGGCAGCCTGTGAGAAGGCCTAAAAGGGGGCAGAGGTGATGGAAACTGAGAGAGAGAGTTGGATTTTTTAAAACATTTTATAGATAACACAGATTAGATTTAGCAATTGATAGGATATGGTAGTTGAGGAAGAAGGAAGAATAAATGGCAAGTGGATAGATGGAGATGTTATCCAAGAGTATAGAATACATAGGCATTTGGAAAAGAAAACAGCAATTTTAGAAATGTCCAACTTGATGTATTTTTACAAAAATGCAAAATACATTTGGATATTGGACTTGAGTAGAAATCAAGGGAGAGAAATTATAGACACAGCCAAAATTTTTCTAAAGAGAAGTAATACCAGCAACTTTTTATTCAGGGTCCATTTTACTTAAGGATCATTTATTTCTCCTTTGTTAAAAAAATGTCTTTTGGTATGTTTGCTGCTATTTAGTCATTTTACTGATCTTGAACATCAGAGAATTATAGATTTTAGAGAATTCCATCCAACATCACTGGCAAGTAATCATGCCATCTCCACCGAGACAACCCCAGCAAGCAGGAGTGCACTTACTCCTGAGTGCATGTTCCACGTGTGGGCCGCGCACACCATTCAGGAGCTTTTTAAAACATGAGTTTCCCTAAAATTTCTTTTTATTATTTCCATTCATTGGTTCTAACTCTGAGTCCATACAGAATAAACAAGTTAGAAACATCACAGGGGAACAAAGCTGCAGATCTAGAGGAGCAAAAATAGGTAAGAAGTAGGAAGATAACAAGGCACATGAACAATTTTGTGTGTCACACCTTTAGAAAACTACAGATAATTTGGGAAGAGTTTTAAGGTGACCAACAGGAGATTAGTGGGTTTAACAAGGAGTCCTATCAGGAAGTCCCTGAGGAACTAGTGCCAAAAGTTGTTGCTAGGGAGAAGGCCAGTGGATGTGGGACCTGAGGATGTTGGTGGAAAGGAGACATGTTTTTCCTTTTATACTCTTTTAACTGTTTTAATTCCTTGCTATTAATCAAAGACAAAAAGATTTAATCCTGTCAGTTACATGATTCCCTGTTTTCCTACCCACTGCTGTTGCTCCTTGTATGGCTGTCACATTTTAACCCATAATGTCCTTTTAAACTGTCACCTCTTCAGACAGGCAGTGATGACCACCATTTTAAAGTTGGTTTCTACCTCCATACTGTTATTTCCTGTAATATTCCTCAGTTAATTTTCTACATGCCGCGTCAGGATATACAACAATGTACATTTGTTGTTTACATTACTGTCTCCTCCTCTACTAGACCGTAACTTCCTCAGGATTTGTTTACCACTTTATGCCCAGATCCTGGTACCGTATCTGACATATGAAAGTGAATAATAAATGTGTTTTAATGAATGAATTTAATACAGAAGATTAAAGGTGAATTCTAGTATAAAGTTATACATAGGAAGATAACTAGAAATGTCTGTCTACACTGAGATCAGAATAGGGAAAGGAGATTAAAAGTGGGATTTAGAAAAGATTCACAGATTGCTAGATGAAAGACAATTAAATATATGACTCATTGTTAAAGAAAACTGTTGAATTATTATTTCTGTAGGCCCTTAAAAATAGTATTCTTATCTAATTTGGAATATATAAGTTGTTTTATCCAAAAAAAGGAAGATACAAGCTCTCCGTGAGTCTAACACAGCATCAGTTTTATGGTGACAAGTATGATAAACTTTAATCATATTCCCCAAAGAATCATTATTGAATGTTATGTTTATCTTATTTGCCATATTTTAAAAATAATTAATTTTGATTTTTAGTTTTGTTCCATCACATAAGGAGCCAGATATTTATTCATCAAATTCTGCTATGTCGAAGTTTGGTGCATCGTCCATGACAAAATTGTCTCAACAGGATGAAAATACAAATATTGTAAGAGGCAGTTTTTATTTCTTTGTTTTTTACATTTTGCTTTAATAGTTGAACTTTTAATGATGGCTGGGTTTTTTAACCTCAAAATATAGGTCCATTTTCAAAAAGGAAAACAACAAAGTCTGTCACCAGAGATTGAAAGATTGTGCTTTCCTCACTCTAAAAAAAGTTCAAATTCTTCAAATTTTGTCAAGGAAGCAGATTTCTTTATTAGAAACAATGAGTGTAAAAACAAAATTGATTCCAGGTAAGAACTCTTTAAAGACATTTCAAGAAATACCGATAAAATTTTTTTTACCAAGAAATTAAGTATTCTTTTTCATTTCTCCTGTATTGGTTATTTTAAAGACAGAACCTAAACATTTTACTTACTTAAAGATGTTGAAATTTTAGACCCCTGGTGAGCTAACTTCCTTATGATAATTTATAATATCAAATATCTCAGTTTTTGAGAACATATGTTTGATACAGTTAACTAAAACATTATATTGTGAAAAACTTTTTTACTGATGAGAATGCAGTATGTTGATTATATTAACTATAAAGTCATTTAAGAAATCCAAATGAGGAAAAGATACAGTTCCTGTCAAGATGGCAGCATAGGTAAAGGCGGTACTCACATCCTCCCACAGCCACTTCAAAGTTACAACTAAACCAGAGAACAACCATCTTTCAGAACTGCCTGAAATCTAGCTGAACAGAAGTCCTACAACTAAGGATATACAAAAAAAAGCCACATCAAGACTGGTAGAAGGGGTGGAGATGCTGTATGGTCTGGTCCCACATCCATGTTTGGCAGACAGAAATCAAGAGATACCTCCACTGCAGAAATCCCCCCAGAGGAGTGAGAGGTCCCAGCCTCACACCAAGTTCCCCAGACTAGGGTTCCAAAACTGCAAGAAGAAGACCCCCAAACTTCTGGCTGTGAAAACCAGCAGAGATAGTGGCTAAGTGAGACTGCTAGAGTCCCAGGGGTTCCTCTTAAAGGGCCTTCGCATGGACTTACTCGGACTCCCTCTGAGGTCCAGAGCTGAGGCAGCAGCTCAAAAGGTACCAAGGACATACAGGGAGGAACTGAAGTGTCTGACATCAGGGTAAGAGCCAGAGGGGCAGCTTTCTCTCGGACAGAAGTGCTAGCAGAGATCATTGTTCTGTTTCTGAGCCCTTTCACCACAGAGCTGGCAGGTAGGCACCATATCAGAGTCTCCATAAACCTGGCTCACACTGTCTACCCAGCCCTGGTGATTCCTTGGAACCCCACCCCATCCAACTTGTGGGCCCACCCAAACCTTTTCCATTCAAATGGCTTGTCTTGGCTTATGCTTCAGACTTGCCTAAAATCTCTCAAAGAAGCAGCATCTGGCCTCAGCATACCCTTTACCTCTTGCTAAGTGGCCCCAGGCCTGGCACTAGTGGCAACTGGTCTTGATTTGCAGCTTGGCCTCTTCTGGGCACCACCAACCCCAGCACAAATAGCAGCCATCTACAGATCACTTTATAGCTCATACCAGATGGTTCTGAGCAGAATACAGATGGTGACTGACCTTGGCCTGCACCTCCCAGGAGGCCCCAGAGCCAGCACATCCAGTGGACAGCTTCATACCACATCCAAGAACAAACCCAGCCATCTCCACAAGTGATACACTCAAGGTGGAGACTAAGCGGGCACCAGAAGCCCACTGAAATAAGTCCTGCTCATGGGGTGGGCCCCTGCACAGCTGATCCTTGATGGTGGCTGCAGCCAGTCCTTGTAGACAGCCCGGGTAGGTCAATCCCTCCCATTGACTTGCCAACAGCAATCAAAGCTCAACTACAATAGGAGGGTTCAAAAGCCCACACAAGGCGTGTGGTGCACCTGGAGTGCCCAGCTTGGGTGATCAGGGAGGCTGTGCCACTGAACCCTACAGAACATCTACTCCATAAGGCCACTCTACCAAGCCCAGGAGATGTAGCAGCTCTATCTAATATATAGAAACAAATACAGGGAGGCTGCCAAAATGAGAAGACAAACAGCCCAAAGGAAAGGACAGATAAAACCTCCAGAAAAAGAACTAAACAAAATGGAGATAAACAATCTACTAGATGCAGAGTTCAAAATAATGGTTATAAGGATGCTCAGTGAGCTTAGGGGAATAGTAGAACTTAGTGAGAACTTTAACAGAGATAGGAAACATAAAAGAGGAGCTGGGAAACATAAAAAAGAGCCAGTCAGAAATAAAGAGTACATTAACTGAAGTGAAGAATACATTACAGGGAATCACTGGTGGAGTAGATGAAGCAGAGAATCTAATCAGAAATTTAGAAGATAAGGAAGCAGAAAACACCCAATCAGAATAGCAAAAAGAAAATACCCACAAAATGTGGATAATATAAGGAGTTCTGGGACTACCTCAAGTGTACCAATATTCACATTAAGGGGGTGCTGGAAGGAAAAGAGACTAAGGAATTGAAAACCTATGTGAAAAAGTAATGACAGAAAACTTCCTTAAGCTGGTGAAGTAAACAGACACACAAATCCAAGAGGCACAGAGAGTCCCAAACAAGATGAACCCAAAGATGCCCACACTAAGACACATCATAATTTAAATGCCAGAGGTGAAAGACAAAGAATCTTAAAAACAGCAAGAGAAAAGCAGTTACCTACAAGGGAGCTCCCATAAGACTGTCAGCTGATTTCTCAACAAATTTTGCGGGCCAGAAGGATTGGCAAGAAATGCTCAAAGTGATGAGAAGCAAGGACCTTACAACCAAGATTACCCTGCCCAGCAAAGCCTTTTTAGAATCAAAGGACATACAGTTTCCCAGACAAGAAAAAGCTAAAAGAGTTCATCACCACCAAACCAGTATTACATGAAATGTTAAAGAGCTTCTTTAAGTAGAAGAAGAAAAAAAGGATAAAAAATATAAACAATAAAATGGTAATAAATACATATCTGTCAACAATTGAACCTAAAAGCCAAACAAGCAGAACAGAAACAGACTCACAGAGAACATTTTGATAGTTGCCAGATGGGAGGGGTGTTGGGGGGATGGGTCAAAAAGGTGACAGGATTGAGAAGTTAAAATTGGTAGTTACAGAATAATGATGGGGATGTAAAGTACAGTATAGGGAATAAAGTCAATAATACTGTAATAACAAAAAAATTAAATAAGAAATCTCAATGTCAATATTATAATAACTAAAATAAGAAATCCAAATGAGATCAGCAAATATTTCTAAAGTTCAAGTTATATTTTAGCCAAGTAGTTCTTTCATAACTCTATATGTTCAATGAGGGAAAAAAAAAGATTAAGTCTAATAAATGCCCAAACTGCTGGTCATTTTTATGAGTAACTCTGTAGAAGTTTCCCCCACCTTGACTTTGAATAGTCAAAGTTTATAGACATATTGATGAAATGACATTACTTTCCAATATAATTAAAGAAATATCTAAGAGATTTGATCCCTACCCTACAGTTTATGAAGCCTGATTTTCTCCCACAGACTTTTCACAAGGTTATGCATGTTGAAGTTCATTTGATGTATTAACATCTTAGCAGTCTTCAAGTTTATCCACTTTATATTTATTACATTCTTTATTGTGTATTTTTAAATAAATTATGTTACAATAATAGTTATTTTTACATTTGCTTTTTTCCCCCAGTAGGTATCATCCTGATGATGACGCTGATGAAATGAAGTCTTTTCTGGGAATATTTGATGGTATTTTCTAAAAACAAAACCAAAATGCTCCTTCTGTTAATGCGACAAAATGTAAAGACACCTAATTACAAAGCATGCTTTTTATTTTTAAAAGTAAATAATAATTGTTCAGGTTTATTTCTCTTGGATTTGATCAGTTTTGTTGACATTTTCACAACAAAATATCTGGACTAATTTATTTTCCCATTATAACTTTGTGGAAAGCACTTTTACAGTGGCTTTGTTTCAATAAGTTGATAATTAAATTACACTTAGAAATTATTATTTGGTTATTAATTGGATTTTTTTGGTTTTGACAAGAACCAATTTAAAATTTTATTTTTTCTTAAGAAGAAAGGCATTCTCTTAAAGCAAATTAATGCTAGTCGGTGAATCTGTTTACTGTATGAATTACCAATATTGTTTTGTCTCACTAAAGATTTTTAAGACTCCAGTGGCCCTGTGAACCTGTTGTTATATAACTTCAAGCAATAAATGAAACATTATTCAATATAGATTGTTGTCTTCTTTTAGCTTGTTTTTCAATTAGTGAATTCATAAAACTTTGTTATGTTGGCACTTACTATAGCAAAAGCTACTTAACATTATTTTCCAATGAATTATATCTCAACTTTATTTATTGATAAGTAGTAGATAGGCACACTAAGCAATATGTATTACCTAATTTATTTATAGGTACAGTGTGAAGTTAAAGCCTTGTTAAGAAATTTTAGAAATATTAGAAATTTTTCTTTAAGCATAGAAACCTTAGAGATGAGAAGTAAAGAGAAACTTCCGGTGAGATCGTTATTGTTATTATTAGTAAACATTTATGAGGCCTCATGTGTACTAAACATAGAGAAAAACTTAGAACTAAGAGGACTTATCACTGTGTTGAAAAATAAGGGCAACTGGTTCCTTTATTTTAGTCATCTTTACAATTGTTATGTTTCTGCATCTGAATCAATCATGCTACAACCTTTAAAGGTTATTAAACACCATTAAAATGAAAAATTGGTGCGCTACAATTTGCTCATTGTGCGCATACAGATTTTGACACTAAAGAAATAGTGATTTAATTTAACAAGACTTACTGTGATCCGCTAAGTGAAAGCATGGTGCTTGGTACTGCACAGGATGCAAATGATGAAAGCCATGTCTCTGCTCTCATGGCGCTTACTTTACATTCTGGTAGAGAAAGTAAGACCTATAATAAAGCAATAATAAAAATATAAAATAAACATCAGAGGAGTGGTTCTCAAGCTGCAGGGTGTGCTGGTATCATCTAGAGAGATTGTTTGAAAACAGATTGCTGGGCACCTACCCAGAGTTTCTGACTCAATAGGTCTGGAGAGGAATCTGAGGTTTGCCTTTCTAATGAGTCCCTGGGTCTGCCGATAACTCCTGGCCCAGGGATCACACTTAGGGAATCGCTGCAATGGAGGTTTGAAATGCTGTGGGAGTTCATAGGAGAGAGAACGTTATCCTGACCATGGGGTCAGGAGAGCCTTTCTAGAGAAGTTAACATTTGGGGTGAGGATGAATAAAAAAGATTTTGATGGACAAATATATTAGAGAACAACATTCTAAATGAAGGGAACAACTTGAACAAAGCTCCAAGGGAGAAAAGTTATCTGTTCGGCAATAATGAGTAGATCATTTTAAACACAGAGTAATGTTGTAGGAGATCTTTGAAATGTATTTTAAGACCAGACTGTGAAGGACTTTAGATATTAAGATAAAAACAAAACAGAACTGAGCATTACTCAGCAGAGTAATGTTTCCCAAACTTGCCTGATCATAAACATATGGATAAAATGTTAAATATACAAATTTTCAGACCTCGCCTCAGAGCTACTGATTCAGAAATTCCAGCTGGAGGGAACTGGTAATTCTGTAGTTTTAACCAACACTCCAAACCAATTTGGAAATACTTGGGCAGATAATAGGTTCATTTCCTAAGTAACCAAAATAAATGATTTGACAGTGTTACCATAGACATATTTTACTTTGTGCAAGGGTTTACCTGAGAAATTATGTGTATGTTAAATATATGTAACTCAAAACCCTGTTTCATATACTGACGACTTAAAGTAGTATTCTTTTGATGAGGTATATAATAACCCTAAGGTTTCCTACTTTGTAACTTAATTTTTAAATATATTGGGTTTTTATTCATATAAAATGAACCATACAACAGAGTCTTTTACAAAAATCCTCAGTTGGGTTAAATTTTTCTGAGTCTTTTTCAATTAAAAAGGTCCTTGCCCTGGCTGGTGTGGCTCAGTGGATTGAGTGCCAACCTGCGAACCAAAGAGTTGCTGGTTCGATTCCCAGTCAGGGCACATGCCTGGGTTGCAGGCTGGGTTCCCAGTTGGGGGTGTGCAAAAGGCAATGGTTACACATTGATGTTTCTCCCCCTCTCTTTCTCCCTGCCTTCCCCTCTGTCTAAAAATAAATAAATGATAAAATCTTTTTTAAAAGATAAAATAAGGTCCTTAATAGGCTCTATTTCTCTCACCTGTAATGTTGGCATAATGGCACTTACCTCATAGGTATGGAGTGAGAATTTAATAAACCATACATAGGAAGCTCTTAATTTAGGGACTGATGCATAGTGTGTGCTCAATAAATGATAGATGTACTGAAAAAAAAAAGTGTCCTTAACTGCACTTTAAATAAACCATTAGTGGTGAAGTAATATGATATTTATTCGTCATATTTGAGTTGTAATAAGTTTCACAGGACTTGAAAAATGAACTCTTGGCTTCCCATAGATATATCATCCATGGAAAAATTTTTATCGTAGACCTCCCTCCTGCAGACACTTCTCAGGCCTTCAGATAGATGCCGTCACCCCCATCCCGTCCTCACCAACATTCTTCGTCAGTTTATGGTCAGAGCACACAAATCTATTTAATATTACCTTAAATAAAATGTAATTAGAAAATAAATCTTCTGCAAATTCTCTTATATTATAAAGCCAAATAGAAATGATTGCTGAATTATTCACTCTTAGATTTTGGCACCGTTGGTTCCTTACTAGAGCCAGGGAAAGAGTTTCTTTACCGTGACCCCATCAAGCACAGTAGGGAACACTCTTTGGGGACCCCTAGCCTACAGGTTACATGGAAAACATTTACCCATGGCATCCTAGATGATAACTGGTGTTGGTGTATAAAAACCTTTACTTTTGTGGGAATAGAGAAGGCACCAGTGGAGAGGAGGTTAGGGCAAAGAGGAGTAAACTAACCCAAGCTTAGATTAAGCTGAGTAAACAAGCTAACAGTTTCAGTGTGGGTTTTGGTTAGTGGGACCAACACCACAGGAAAGTCCTGGCACTTGTTGTCCTTTGGCATTTCAACCAACTCCTGGCTGCAAAATGTCCTTGCTAATCAAAATCTGATTTGAATGCCAGTAACACAGGAACTCCTGGGAGCTGATTAGGTCTCAGGCCTTGCTCTAGACCTTCTGAGTCAGAATCCACATTTTAACAAGATTCCCAGGTGATTATGTGCACATTGAAGTGTGAGTAGCCCTTGTTTACAGTGGAAAGGAAAGGAAAGGAAGCAATATAAGAATTTTAAGAGAATCCATTCCAGAAGACAAGTATAAGAGTAATGATGATTACTTGGTTTTCTGCACATATATCCCTATTATAAACGTAGTGTGGTGATGTAGCTCTTGTTTAATTGCGCTTCTGTAGAGGCTGTTTTCTTCACCTACTGTGTAAATTGTCTTTATAATTCTCATGCATCATCTGTGTTTTTTTAAAATATAGCTTGAGAGGCACTTAGATGCTCTATAGAGTTTTGTTTTAATTAACATAATAAAAGGAGATGATTCAAAAGAGCAATCTTTGTCTTGCTTATTTTCACATTGCAATTTGGAAACCTTTCCCCGAACTAACATAGGCCTTAAAAATCCCTACATACTTCAGCAAAACAAATCAAAACAAAAGCCAAATGCCGTAATATTCTCAAAGATTTAGAAAAGTGTGCATAAACCAGCACTCACACATATAGTGTAACTGTAGTTGTTTTTTTTTTTTAAATTAAGAAAGAATTAAAATTCAGCTAACATTAGTATTTTGCCTGAAGTTCTTCCTTATGCGGTAGATGGCTTTAGTCCTTTGGAAACTACACAAATGATAAAGTCATCTTTTTTTTCTTTTTTCTGTATTGATCAGTTTGGAAACTTAAACCTTTTATCAATTAGAATTTTAGTGAATTATTTTAATGCAAGAAGAATTTACTGCAATATTTTTTCTCATTTCAAGTTTATTAAAACTTTAGCAGTACAAATTATTCAGGCTGCATATTATCAAAAGATTAATTCAGTGGAGGCAACCCCCCAAAATGAAAAGGGAACAGCATAAAGTAGATTCATCAGCAGACCAGGTAGATGCTCAAAAGGTAAACATACCCCTTCTTTTAAAAAACTTCCAGCCATAACTACTGCCAGTACAATCTAACACTATTGTATACTACCACATGCTGGATCTCGTCCTAAGTCCGATAGGTGGCATATTTAGTTTAATTCTTCTGACAATCCTATGAAGTAAATTCTCTTATTGTGTATATATTTTATACAATGAGGAAGCTAAATAAATTGCCAAAGGGCACAAAGCTTGAACTTTGTGTGATTCAAGAATCCTCTGCATACCCAGTATGCCATTCTGCCTAGAAATGGGTGAAACACTGACTACATCTAGTCATCAAAAGTCCATACTTTTTTTAATCGTTAGAGTTTTTCTCTTGGAGAATTTAAGGCAAATTTAGGAGGACTCTTTGCTAGAACACAACCTAGAAACTCCATCTCCAGTTGAACTCGTTTTCAGAGAAGCAAGGCTACTTTGACCTCCTCCCTAGATGACCTGCTCATTGTTCTGGGCCTTTCCCTCTGCCGGTCGCCTATAACATTAGCAGACATCTCTTCTTCCCATTGGGCCATGAACTCTCTGATCAGTATTTTGTCTTTTTGGTTTTCGTGGATAAGCTCCTATACTGTAAATTTTTTAAAACTGATTTTCGAGTAGGAGGGGAAGAGGGGGACAGAGAGAGAAACATCAATTTGTTGTTCCACTTATTTAGGCATTCATTGGTTGATTCTCATTTGTGCCCTGACGGGGACTGAACCCACAATCTTGTATGAGGATGATGCTCTAACCATCTGAGCTACAAATTACAGGGCTAGGCACTTAAGCTTCTACACCTTAATGTGCTTTTTCTAACCAGCATCTGAGTCCCTGAAGATTGTATCTTTCCTAGGTCAATGACTTGATTCTGAATGTTTTGAGGGTAGGGAGTGTCCTCTTTTCAACAAAATACTCTTAGTAAAGGGCAGCTTGACTTTGTCTGCCAGTGCTGTGTTATAGAACTCAGCACTTCTCTGCTGCTATCAGTAAAAACTAGTCTGAATAAGAGAGAAGAAACAGTTATTTCTGAGCTTTTCTGGACTCATAATACTTAAGTAACATCTGCTTGTAGTATGGTTCTTATCTTCCCTTTTTTGCCAGTAATATATAGTTATATGTGATCTTTTTCATACCTCTCATCTAGGAATATATTGTTTTGGAGAAAAGTTTGAAAGTTAAGCACAAATCATTACTGAGAGTACTTGATATCCTGAAAATATGACTGAACAAAGTTACTTTTGAAGTTCTTTTTTTATCTTAAATTTAAAGAAAGGAAAGGGATTAGCAGTTATTATTAGATTTTTATGTTAAAAATTATTAACTTTCAATATATAAATTTCAGGTTTTTCCCAATAGGCTTTATTACTTCCTCTGATTGTCTTTTCATTTTCCTGTGCTGTCCATCAACCATTTCCTATCCTTTTGGGATTTTCCTCAATTTCTGTTTGCATTATAATACCATATTTCTTTTATTTTAAATGATTTTAATTTCATTTTTAATATATAGTAAGAATACACTGTAATAAGTTCATTTCACTGCTTTTCACTTTCAAAATAACTTTGTCTTTTGAAATGTTTGCCTCCTAAAATAAGTCAAGCATTATTTAGAGTCTTCATAAAAAGAAATATGTCTTTTCTCTGAATTTTCTTTATCCGTAGAGTTTCATGCATCCACTCTTTTAAAGTAGAGGTATTTAGTGAAATAGAATCTCCAATGTAATAATTACTTCTCCATTTGAGTAGTATTTCCATTGACAAAATTATGTAAAGTAATTTATGGCTTTATGCCCTTTTGTTAGAAGAAAGATTGCTTTCTTTCTTTTTCTTCACAATAAAAGGGCTTTATTGGATTTATTTTTCTGATTATGGAAGTAGCAAGTGCTTATTTACAATTCCTATACTATAAAAATACTTCAGCAGTTATATGCAATAGATTAGTACCCATTGTAACATAGATCTAAAAAACAATACTGCTCTGGTCCGTGTGGCTTGATTAGAGTGTTGCCCATACACCAAAAGGTTAGGAGTTCAATTCCCAGTCATGGAACATAATTTTAGGTTGCGGGTTTGATCTCTGGTTGGTGTGTGTATGGGAGGCAGCCAGTAGATGTTTCTCGCATTGATGTTTCTCTCTCTCCCCTTCCTCTCTCTAAAAATTTAATATACATATTTTAAAAGTAAATAACACTAAGTGAAAACCCGTAAAGAACAGGATGTGATACTAAGTAAATTTAAAATACCTGTACAAAAGCAAAAAATACATTTTATAGGAATACATACAAATTAAAAGATTTATATCAAGTGAATATTAGAATAGTTATCATGAGGGGGTTGATCTAAATGGGAAATGGGGTTAAAATGATAAAAGAACTTTCAGATAATACAGAATTGTACAGAGAAGTTAAAATCACCCTGAGTCTCACTATTTGGTGATAATCACAGTAGCATATTATGGAATATAGCCATTCAGATAAACACTCACACACACACACACACACACACACCCCTTTATAGTAGAATTATAATCTGTTTTTAATCTTTATTTTAACCATGTAATATAAACCCATTGGCATGCATAATCATTTTTGTGAAGCACAGGTATGGATATACATAACGTATTTAATGACCACCATAATGCTGCATATTTAAATTATTTCCAATCTGTAACTAATGTTGCAATGAGCATTCTTATACATACATATTTATCTATATGCCTTTAGCTACAAATGTACCTTTAAATTATTGAAACAAATTGTCCATTTGCCCTCCAGAAATACCATTTCTACATTCACATATGAAACTTTCTGATTCCTACAAGGTTCTAAAATTTAGAACACTTGTAAAACAAATTAACCAACAAACAAAATTATCTTTAATTCCAGGCATCCAAGTGTCCAGCTCTGAACAATAGAGTAACTTTACTCACAGAATGTGCCCTGTTTGGGGAGAGATTGAAGATGACCAAACATGTTACAACGTTAGTGCACAACTGACAATTTAGCACCGTCTTCATCTGATCTAAACACCAGAGACTGGATGAAAGACAGCGAAGAAAGCAGAAAAGGGTGCACCTAACACCTCTCCTGTCAGTTACACGTTTTCACTTTAGTACATCAACTTTTTTTAATTTTGCTCGTGTGCGCATTAGAATCCTGAAATGTAAAAAAAAAAAAAAAAAGCCTTTCATTACTAATAGTGGGACCTGTGTGCTAAGTAACTGGGTTTTCTATTTTTGAACTTCATTGCTAAAGTACCTTTTAATTTTCATGGAAGGTTCCGACGTCACTGGTAACTTGATGCCCCAAACAACCGAATGAGTTTTCAAACATAGCTGCCACAGGAGACGCAGGTCCTACACCGCAGCTCCTGCCTGGGGGGGCGGGCGGAGCTGAGCCTCTGAGCCGTCGGACCCTGGGCGTTGTCTACACCCAGGCCCTTGGGCTAGTCACCAAGCTCCTCTGTCTCCATTTCCTCAGCTCTTACAGGTACAGAAGGATTTCCACTTGGCTGGATCTCCATTATCTAGAGCAAATATTTCAACAAATACTCCTTTGTGAGTTAACTCAAGGTAACGATTAGGAGTAATGCAAGTGAAATTTCGGGAACCTAGCAAACACTAAGTGAATATTAATATATAATATGGGGTTGTGGTTGAAGAACAGCAGAGAGAGAAAAATTTCAGATAATCCTGATGGTGGGTAAAAGTCTGAGGTTAGGTGCCAGGGCTGGGGCAGTCTAAAAATGTGAGAATATTGACAGCTTAGAAGAACAGAAGGAGTTGCTCCAAATTAGGCTCACTCTTCAGGGTTACCAACAGCCTCTCTGAATGGAAAATATCCGTGTGGCTTTTAACAATGTGTGAATGTGAATAATCAACTCATCAACGTAAAGTCCTTAAGCTTTTTCTACCCAACATCATTGCTATATCCAAAGCCACATTGCAGAAAGAATCGCTAAACGCGTGTTTTCCTAATGCTACTATGTGGCAGGAATTTAAGTTGATAATCTCTTTTTGAGGCACATCTTCATTAAAAGGGAATTATTCAAAGCCATCTGAGTGGTAATTACTATGTAAAGGTTAATTGACCTAATTAATCTAAGGTGGGTCAATGGCTCTATAGTACCCGAAGAACATTTTCAAATGAGAAAAAAAGAAAAGAAACTCCAAAAGGAATTTCTTTAAGTGAACATCCTTAAATTTAGTGAGTATGATTTATTTCTTGCACACAGATATTATATTGCTGCGTATTATAGTGCTGGAGTGGCTGAGCTGGGATAAAAAGAGATAGAAAGACTAATTCTCCGAGGAGACTGAGGAATATTCTGTTCATTACTCAGGGGAAGGCACTATATAAATTACATTATAACAATACTGCCTTTCTGATAACGTAGCACTGAAAGAAGAATTCAACATGACAAGAAGTCAAATTTACTATCATACTGTTTTGATTCTCGTGGTGATGTGATAAAGTGCATGCTGATACCTGCTTTTATTTGATTAACTTCAGCTCCTCCGAATACCAGCTTGTCCCATTTGAACTATTGACTGCAAAACATAAACTGGGACTGGTAATAGCTGGGCCCTATGACTGAGGAAAGAAAGTATACTCCACATCTGTGGAAGACAAAAGAAGGCCCCAAAGATGTCCACATTTTAATCCCCAGATTTGTTAATATGTCACATTACGTGGCAAAAGGGACTTGGCGGATAATAAGTCAGGGATCCTGAAGTGGGGAGCTTATCCTGGATCATCCAGGTGAGCCTGATGCACTCACAAGCCCAAGTGAAGGAGGGAAGGAGGCAGGAGAATCAGGGAAAGAGATGTGAGGATGGAAGCAAAGGTCAGAGAAAGAGCACGGGAGACAGACATGAAGGTGCCACACTGCTAGCTTTTTAAAAAATCCTACCCGAGGATATGCTTATTGGTTTTAGAGATGGCAGGGGGAGTGAGCGAGAGAGAGAGAGACATTGATCAGTTGCCTGTATACACCCCAACCAGGGAGCAAACCTGCAACCTAGGTATGTGCCCCACCTGAGGATTGAACCCACAGCCTTTTGGTTACGTCATGATGCGGCAACCAGCTGAGGAAGCCGGCCAGGGCTGCACTGCTGTCGTTGAACATGGAGGAAGGGGCCACAGATCAAGGAGTGCAGGCAGCCCCTGGAACCTGGAAAAAAGCAAGGCAATGGATTTCTCCCAGAACCTCCAGAAGGACTGTAGCCCTGGATTTTAAAATCAAGCAACCCGGTGACAGCAATTTCTGAATTTATGACCTCTGGAACTCTAAGATAATAAAGTTGTGTAGTTTTAAGCCACTGAATGTGTGGTAATTTGTTATAGCAGCAATAGAAACTAATGCACCATCCTTTGGGCTCACAGCACAGAGCTACACCGATGTTCTTTTAGTTGGATTGAAACGAGCTCCCCAAACTGTGCCCGTAATCCAGACCAAGCTCTGACCATAAACCAGGGAGGCACTGCAGCAGAAGCTCTTGCTTTGCGCCTTATTAGTCAGAAGCTCACATCGC
Source organism: Mormoops blainvillei (assembly GCA_004026545.1). Classification (NCBI taxonomy): domain Eukaryota; kingdom Metazoa; phylum Chordata; class Mammalia; order Chiroptera; family Mormoopidae; genus Mormoops; species Mormoops blainvillei. The sequence goes on along the minus strand of PVJD01008189.1, from coordinate 16,202 downwards.
TATTTCTTTTCAGGTCTTCTGAGAAATTGAGTGCTAGGGTTCCTAAGTATGGGAGGAAGCCAGTCCTTTCATGAGTGAGTTCCCCCTCCCAGGTTTTGAAAACCCAAAGACATTTTCTAAAAAGATATTTACAGTGATAAACAAAGTCTTTAATCAATTTGGCCTCTATTCTGTGCTCAAAATTAAACACGAGTGAAGCACTTGGAGGATGAGGAGAATGTTCACAAAGCCTTTAGAAAGTGGTTCATTTTCTTCACAGGGAGTCACAAGCTCTGGGTATGCCTTCGGGCTGATGGGGTAGGCTGGGCTGTGGGCAACTGATCAAAATCTCACATGAGGCCAAGGAGTTGAATAATGATGATATGAACAGCCACTGTGTTAAGGAGAGCTTACATCACATTATGGGACATATGCATTGTCATAGTATCCCATTCTTACTGCCCCTACTTTCAATTAAGGAAATCAAAGCTTAAGAAACAGCACCCTCTCCACTATCAGCTATATCGGACTCGTTGTAGATTTGACTCACTCTAGCCTGGGCTGTGAACTACTACTCCACATCCCTTCTCCGTGTCCATAGAGCTGTAACTGGAAAAGCTTTCTGTGTGACAGGGCTGTGGCAGATTTGTTGTTCTCGTTGCTCTCTTGTTATGCTAAGTGGAGCGCCCCTGCAAAGTCCTGTGGATACAGGCAGGGTTTACTTAGAGGGAGCATGTATGGACACCAAACAAAATCTTTTAAAATTATTATTATTATTTTCCAATTACAGTTTACATTCAATATCATACCAAGCAAAATCCTATTGCAAAACGTGGCGAGAGAATGGGCGGGCTGTGCGCCACAAGCTTGGCTTTCTCTGCAGCACGGTAGTTCTCGCGGGCCCAATGGAAAAGCTGGCCAGCAGATGTCACGACAGTGACTGCATCAGAAGCAAGGCGAACAGTGAAAACGAGCAGGTGCACGTTTTGATTCTGACCATTGCAATGGCCCCGCTGAGGGAGAAAAGCTGGTGGAATCCAATGAGACCAATTAGGTTGGATGGCAAGCTTTTTGATTAATATGGATGAAAGGTGAACAGGGTGACACACACCCAAGGCCTTGGAGTAACCCAAGAATTTGAGGAAGACTAATATTCAGAACCAGGTAAAAATGTTAAAGAAAATAAGAAATTCAGAGTGGAGAGAGTTCTGAGACAGGAAAGGCCCCCAGCTTGAAAATAATGATGCCAGGGTGGCCCGTAACGACAGTGAGGAAGCAGGACTTCTCCACCCCTATTTTACTACCTTGTTTTTTCTGAGTAAGAGACTGCTCATCAGAGTTGACTGAAAATCAGGGTGGAACAAATATTGATCAGAAGGAACTGGAGCTCCAACTATGCTAAGATTGCACATCTGAATCTTTGCACCCCAAGGGAAGGTAATATAATGTATTGATTGAGAAAACAGGCTTTGAAGTCAGATAGACCTAGGGGCTACAAGGTCTCCTAGAAAGTTACTTATCAGCTCTAAATTTCCCTTTTCCATCTCTAAAACTGGGACAGCAGGACAGACCTCTTAGGGCTGGGGTGGGAAGTCAACGTGAAGCACTTTAACACGGCACTTGGCACGTAATAAACAATGCACAGGAGCTATTCAGCCTATCATTATTTTTATAGACTAAATAGAATGAATCAGAAATCTTTAAGAAACTGTGAAGAACAACTAGTCAATAAAACTGACTATATTAAACATAGTTTTACCAGTTTCCAAAGTAAAGAATGATCTCTAAAAATAGTGCAGTTTCAGTACGAATAAGTCATACCAATCCAAATGCCTTTTCCTTTTTCTAGGAAAGTTCTCAAGTGGGAATCAGCAGAATTTTATAGACAAAGAGAATTGTGATTCCACCGTGACTAAGAATCTCATGATGTCCCTGTTAAAAAGCTGTGGGTTGGTTTTTTATAGGTAAGAGGATTGTTAACTTGTTGAATAATCCAAACAATGCCGGTTAAGAAACATTATAACTCCAGAGGAAGGTTTCCAGGAGGAATAATTTAGAGGTTGGCCCCTCAACCCTAAATTGTTCAGCATATTCAACTAATGATTTTTATGCTGACCTCTGTAGCATGGTGATTGTTGAAAGAATGCTGAGTCACAAAATAAGGATTTAAGAAAATTCTCATATGGCTGAAACAACAAACCAAATCAAACAATACAAAATTTGCGCACAAAAATTCTAGTCATTATTTTTCTTTTTACTTTGGTCCAATACCAAACTCTATAAGCAGAGTGTGGGGCACATGTCTTGGCAGCTTCTTTTTTTTTTTACGTTTTATTCAAGAGCAAAGTCAGTGTAAGCCAACCACGTGCTCTGCTTCCATCCCTGGAGATGTTTACGCAGAGAAGACAACCACTCGACAGGACTTCACTGAAGGGATTCCACCGCAGACAGAGTCAGTGCTATATGACCACTAAGACTGTAGGCCCTTCATTCATTAGAGCCTGGTGTGTTGTCCTATAACTGAAACATGGCCCGAGGATCTAAGAGGCGGTTCAGCAGAGTGCACGGTGATGAAGGAGAGAAAAAACAGATACATCCTAAAGGAAGATCAAAAGGCTAGCAGTGGGACCTTCCATTTTGCTTGTTAGAAACGGAGTGGAGACATGGCGTCTGCTGATTGTGGCAGGTAGCTCAGCCATGACTCGTGCTATCACCCTTCCGCTGCTTAGGACAGGCTCAGGGCAAGAGGACACATCTCCACCTTGCTTGGGGGCTGATTTTGGGTGTGGCTTGAGTAGAGACCAGCAGCAGTGATGACAGCAGGGAAGGAGCAGGCAGGGCTACCTGGACGGCCGAATCCCAACTTGGGCTACCGTCTACTTGCAATAGAGTTGAAATGAGCTTTCTCGCTCCTTGATTATTCTTAGTGGAGACTGGTTTACGTTGCAGTGTGAATTACATTTGAAAAGGCCTCATGTGTGGTTGATGGTGAACGGCTTCTCTCATTCTCCACGGAGGGGCCCTTCTTAAAGTTTAATGTGTACACACATTACCTGGGGATGCTGTGAAAGCACAGATTCTGATTCAGCCGGTCTGAGCTGGAGGCTGAGTCTGAATTTCTAAGCTCTCAGGTGGTGATGATGAAGACCCGAAAGCCATGTGCGAAAAGTAAGGAAGTAACAGATTTAAAATTGCAGTGGAACGGAGACAGGTTAGCAGTGGCTCACCACACCGGCGGCTCACAGAATCACCAGAACATGGACGCCTGGGCTGTACAACTAAGGTTTGTAATTTATATATACATATGTAAATTATAAGACTCCTTAGGTACCACTCCTTATGTATGAATTATTATAAATGTACATGTACTTAAACATACAAATAATTCAAGGGAGCAAATTTCCATTTAATGTATATATGAGGCCTGTCCAGAAAGTATCCATCCATGTACTATGACACAGAGACATTTATTGAAGAAGATACAAGATACAAGAAACATTGTACATAGGACAGTGATGCCTCCGTCCTCTTCAAAGTAGGCACCTCACACAGTCCTCCCAGTTGCCATGAGCTGCCCCATCGTATTTTCCTGAATCTCATTGACAGTCTGAAATCTCTTCCCTTTCAAAGGTGGTTTTAGTTTTGGGAAAAACCAAAAGTTGCAGGGCACCAAATCTGGGTGATAGTGGGGGCTGAGTCACCTGGGTGATTTGTGTTTCACCAAAAAACTCTGCAGGAGGTGTGATGCACGAGCAGGTGCATTGTCGTGATGAGGCTGCCAATCACCAGTTGCCCCATAGCTGTGGCCTTCTGAATTATCCAAATAGTTTTTGTGGAGGAATGTTCAATCTTAACACAAAATTTGATGCAGATTCTTTGCTCTACTCGCTCAGTCATTTTGAATGTGATGGCCACACAGTAAGTACCCAAGCTAACTCAATGGCATCTACTGACCCCACAGACTAGTACAGTGAAGTTGTCATTATTCACTCCCGCACATTCCAGTTCACACCCCTTGGCTGCCAGGTTACACTGATATCGCGCAAATTGTTCTTTTTATGTTAACAGTGGCTAGACTTTTTCCAGCCATTGTTAATATAATATAATTAAATTAAATTATATTATATTATATATTAACATATATAATATAAATGTCAGAGAAGCTCCCAAATCACTCTGTACTATAGTTGTAAATACATTTGATAAATTAGTATCTAATTTTTGGTTTAAAAAAAAAAAGTCCTTTCAAATATGAAAACTTTTGTAGTATTAGACAGTGGTTCTTATATATCACTTATTAAAAAATAAATCAGTTATACACCTTATACCCATTAGGCATGATTATTACCAAAAGAAACAGAAAATAAGTGTTAGTGAGAGCGTGGTAAAATTAAGACCCTTGCACCCCGTTGGTGGGAATGTAAAATGGTACAGCCACTATAGGAAACAGTATGGTGGTTCCTCAAAAAATTAAAAAAAGAACGATTGTACAGTATAGCAGTTACACTTCTTGGTATATACCCAAAAGAATTCAAAGAAGGATCTCAAAGAAATATTTGTATACCCATGTTTATAACAGCATTATTCACAACAGCCAAAAGGTAGAAGCCATGTCTATCAAGGTATGAATGAATTTAAAAAATGTGATACACACTCATTCATACACACTTATTCAGCCTTAAAAAGAAAGGAAATTATTATACATGCTGCAACATGGATGAACCTTGAAGGCATTATGCAAAGTGAAGTAAACCAGTCACTGAAAGATACATGCTGTATGATTGCACTTCTATGCGGTACCTAGAGTAGTCAAATTCATAGAGACTGAAAGCGGAACGATGGTTGCGAGGGGCTGGGGAGGAACAAGGGGTTACTGTTTAACGGGCACAGAGTTTAGTGATGCAAGATGAAACCAATACTGCTGAACTGTACACTTAAAAATGGTTAAGATGGTAAATTTTATGTTATATATATTTTGTCACAATTTTTAAAAAAGTAAACCAATGTAAAATCTTAAATATACCAAGAGCAACTTTGTATAGGAAGTATGAGATACTTTGTATTTAGTATGTTTTAAAATTTTGATACTCATATTGTGAGATGGACAGTACAGATATGATCTGCATTTTTAAAATTAAAGAAAGTGAGGCTCAGAGAGATGAGACTAGATTCCAGGACTCCTGACCCAAGGGCCAGGTGTCACCCCTTTCTAACTTCTCCCTGGCCTCACTTTGCTCCTAGTGGCCGGATTTGGAGGGGTGTGTGTTTGTGTGTATGCAATTTTGGTTATCTACATCAATAGTGTGCTTGGATTTTTTGCAGTTATAAACATCTCTGCTAGGTCGTTGCGGTAGGGATGTTCTTTGCAAAGCTGGTGATGATTTAATGATAGTCTTGTCAACCCCTGTCTTCGATGATTATGCACATGTATCAGACAGTGTAATCATCTCCATTCTGCCAGTTGCTCAGACACCAGAAGTGAAGCTCCAGGAACAGTCTATTACTCTGACAAAGATAATAGGTCATTATTACCAAATCAGCAGCACAGAGCTTTAAAAAAATGACCCTGCTTCCCATCATTATTTTTCATAAGTGCCTCAGGTTTGTCTTAGTATCTAACAGCAGGAGACAATTATCTCATAATATTCTTTTATTTTTTTAGCATGTTTTAAATGTCTTAAGTGGTAAATGGAATATTTCTGTTGACCCCATAGTAGAGACCTGGGTGGTTTCATAGCGATATTAATAGAAAATGGGTAGAATTGATGTTATGTGCACACGAAACGCATATAATCTTTTCCTTTTCCATCTAATTATGTTGAAAAAGGAATGACCAGCTAGGAAGATGGGAGTGGGAGGGGAAAAGGAGTACTATGTACTTATCACACAAATTAAGGAGAGTGTTTAAGGTCCTCTTCATGCTCTTTGGACCATCAAAGCACACACAAACAGTTCCCAAGTGCCGTGCTCCTTAGGTAGGGTGTTTTAAGAGGGAAACTCAGAACTCATTAAAGGAGAAATTCTTCTCCACTTGCCCAGGAGTTCCCCTCTTCCCCTCCTCCCCAGACAGGACAACCTTAGGGGGCCTGAGGGGTCTACCCAGAACGGGACCTGCTCTGCTCAGAGCAGCCGTTCTTGTACTGAGACAGCAAGAAATCAGAACCCTGGCTGGAGACTGGAGGAAGCCACCGCTGCGACGGGAGGAAGGCACCAGGGGGCACAGGAGTGTCTGTTTACTAAGGGGGGAAGCGGGGAGAGCTGGCTGGGTGTGAGGAACTGTGTTTCTCTGGCAACTGAGAACCGTCCTGTTAGAGGTGGCTGCCTGCTTTCAAAACGAAAAGAAGCTTGTAACTGTAACAGGCTGCCGACGGATTTCTTGCTCCCCCACCCATTTAGAGGCGAAACCCATCTATGAGGCTTTATTAAGTGCAAATAAGTCCCTGGGCTGCATCGGGAAGCAGCAGCTGCTGAAGATGTGGTCATTTGCATATAAATGACATGATTCCAGCTTCGAAAAGAATATTGAAAAATATACATGTCGACAATGGAATCCTGATAGGTTCACACATATTAAGGTCAGATAGTGTAATTTTTAAGGCTGCTGCATGCTGATGACTGCATCATATCACACGTGCAACTCTGTTTTGGTTATATGAGTTTTATCTTCTATGAAATGGAGGATTTTTATTGTGAATTAATTAAACTACATTTTTGTTCTAAACATGAGAACATTTAGGTCAATAAGCTAAATGCTCTGCAAATGTTTCAGCTCCATGACAGCCAAAGTTACCAATTGCAAACTTGGTTTTCTATCCAGCCAGCAGAGAGGGACGTGTCCTCAGGACCTCCTGGGGACAAGACTATGGCACTTTCTCAATTGCAGTCTGTCCCCTGCAGGGTCAGCCTTTTTTTAAAGGGCCAAAGGAATCTCCAGCTTCCAGAGTCTAAGGAGTTTTCTAACAGCCTAGCTAAAAGATTAGGGGGAAATTACTGTAGCCCAGAAACTCTCGCAGATTTGCCAAGTGCCCTCCTTACCCTGTGGCCTGTGGCTTGAACTGCACAGCTGGCCAGAGACAGACCCTGAAAGGCTCCCCCCTGCTTCCTGGCAAGTGTCCCCTCCCTGCCTGGAGCAAAGAGATGGCTTCTGAAATCTGCCCCCATTTTTGGCCCTGTATCAGACAGGTATTACTGGCTCCTTTGCCCAAATAGAAGCTGCTTGTTGTATCTGGATAGAAATAGGTGACACTGACCTTCACCCTGCCAATCAGTCTTCAGCTCCCTCAGGGGGATTCTCCTGTAAGTGATGATCACTTAAATGATAACTTTAGAGTTTCCTGTACAAAAATACCACCTTGTATTCCTTTAAGTAACAGACTTTATTCATATCAATTCAGCATTAGATCACTGAATTACTTAAATAAGTCAGGTAACTAATTCTCAACATATTTTTAAGCCCTACACATTAACACTTACTGGATGAATAGTCGTTGGTATACACACAATTTTTAAAAGAAATCATTACAGATGACTAATAATTAAATAGCTAGCAGGAAAAAAGGAAAATAAAAAAAGTCGCCATAAATATACGTGTTTTATAGAGAATCTCAGAGCCTTTAGAGAACTTGTATAAAGAATCTTGATGTCAATTTGCTGATATATATTCAATATATTATGGAGATACATATGATACTTTAGGTTTAATAAAGATTTTAAAACTATAAATTCTAAAAAAACTTAACCCTAGTAATTGATCAATTTATATACATAGAAGATGATTATATTATTCAAAGTTTGGACTCCCAGGATTAGAAAAGGATGATTAAACTACCGAGGGGCAGATCTAGGTATTGCGAGGCCTGAAGCTTATACCATTTGGAGGGATCTCTTTAAGAAAAAGAATACAGAATTATTGATAGAAAATTGGGTACAAAATGAGTATTTATTTAGATTGTGAAAAAAATCCCAACAAAATATAAATTTTTTTAAGTCACAAGCAATTACAATCTCACAAAAGCCACCCACCTAACATGCTTTGATTAACTGGCTACACGCCTCTATAACCCCTTTCTTCTGCAATTGACTGTCTCTTCAGCCTGTCCTCTAATGGGGTTGATAAAAATTTGGTTTTTATTAATGCTAGTTTCAAAAAGTTTATTTCCTCTCCACAACTTGATACAGGTGACATCATGTAAAGTTCTAGGATTGTTGTTAAATTATTTTCTTTCATGCACGAGCTGTAACATTTCAGGGAATTTCAAGTTTTCTTGTGGAGTGACCAAACCTGCCTATCCCCACATTTTCCTAGCACCTGGCGTCACAAGGCACATTGGGTTCTGCTGCCGTGTGTTCTCAAGCACTGTGCTTTTGTGTTCTCGGAAACGGGGCTTATGGAAGCTTTCCCTATTTCAGGACGGTTAGCAATATCTGTGCTGTATACAGACTTCATGGCAAAACATTTAATTAAATGTATTCCCAACTCAGTTTCAACATGTGAGAAGGGAAAAAGCGTCTTATTAGAATGAGCCCCGCCAAACGACTTCTGCCTTTGGACAGTCTGGTGGTTCTTACACAAATGGTCATTACCGATGTCCAAGGCCCGGTGTCTGTGAGGAGAGCAGAGGGGTTGTGAAAGCAGCCGAGGGCAGTTGAACAGTTTCCCTGGGGCAGCAGAAGCCGCCTCAAGTTTGCGGGGTGCTGGGGGGGAGCTGTTCTCTAGCTCCATGGAAGCAGTACCCTCCAGACTCCTTCCGGCCAGCGTTCTCTCTATCCACAGTTCAGTTCGGCCAGAGCAGGATTAAAACTAGAAAACGCTACAAGAAATTGAAAAATAAGAGCCCCAAGTGGATGCCAGCCTCTCTGGGGTGTGATTCACTGAACACAACCAATTCTCTAGTGGATCACTGGCCGTCATCTTCCGGAGGGGCTTTGCTAAAAGCAGCACATCCTGGAGCTGCCAGAGATGAAACGGACACTCCGTTCTGTCCTGGAAAGAAGATGAAGCTGGTAGTTTAGATTGCTGAAAAACAGTTTGAGATAAGCTTGTAGTTCCATAGAAATTAATCCGTGCCTCTAGATAGCACGTAAGCCTGTTGGAAAGCTTCTTCAATTCAAGCAGTTAATAATATATCAAGTCTTGTAGCTTAAGGGATACAATTTTCAAAATTATTGTGCTGAGGGAATCATAAATTCCACCAAGAGGAAGGTTGTAGTTCAGATATTTTATTTTCGATTTCCATCTAGGGTGCATTACGGCACTCCACATGAAAGTCAAATCGTCCGCGTAAAATGGTTTCCAGGTGATAAGTTTACCCCAAGGGGTCCAGTAGAGTAATACATTCAGAGTTATATCTGACTTTCACAATCTATAAAGACTAGTTATCAATTTTTTGAAAGATTTGATAAGCAGGAACAAAAAAATAGCTTATGGATGCTGACATTTGTCTCATTAATGGGAGCAGCATAAGAAGTACAAGCTCCTTCTGGATTTGGCTGTAAATACGCCACTGACATACATTTTGGAAGGTTGCTGTTTTGTGCTGGTGGGAATGTGTTTGTCTAACCTTGCACTGACTATTACAGACATAAGGAAGCCGGGAGATTGCTGTCAGCCACATTCAGCTTTTTAAAACAGGGGCACCCACTCTGCCAATATCTGTCAGATTCCAGGCCGCTGCATATTAAAAATTATGTTCCATCAACACTGCCTGGCCTAGTGGAAGTTTTATTAGGAAATAATTCTCCTGTTGTGTTTGGGGAAGAGAAAAGAAAAGTCCCACTTCACCCAATAGGATTCAAAGGAATAATTAATGTTTCTTCCATCCTCAGAATAGGAACGCTATCGACTCCTCTGGCGTTTCATGTGGAGTGCCACGGCCCCACCTTGCAAGGGCGAAACTAATAAACACGTTAGGAGCAGGCAGGAGGCTCAAGTACTAATTAACCACCAGTTTGAGTGTTGCCTATCATTGCATCATTCTATGTATTGTAAGGCATTATTGTCCTAAGTTATTACCTTGTTACCAGGGGAAAGGAATTAGATTCTTTTTTATTCAGGATAATGAAATTGGTGAGTTTGCTGAAGACACTTATTAAAACAATAGGAGTAATAACAAAGTGGGTACACTTGCTTGGCTTTGCTTGAATTTTCTAGCTTCCTGGGAGGTTGCTGACAGCCCGAACTGCAGGTCTGCTTCCAGCTGCCCACATCATGGCTTGACTTCATGAGGTGAAATACAAGGAGTGGCTGCACTGTTCGGCTGTCCAGATTTTAACACTAAGCCTTCAAAACACTTGCCATGCACTCCGTGGAGCGTGCCCACATCTCGTCCCCGCACTCCCCTCTCCCATCCCGCATGTTTTCCTTGCTTCTCTTTGTCCTGAGTATCAAGGGCCCTTCTTCTGTCTCCGTATCTCGTTTTCTGAGCCCATTTCTTCTATAGCTCACATCTGCTACCTCTTTGACTTCTAAATAAACTTTCTTCTATGGTTTGAATCTTGACTCTGAATTCTTTCTTAGCCAAAACTCAAGTACCAAGGTTGCTGAGCCAACCTTGGCCAGTCCGACTCCACAGGCCTAACAGCTGGTGCCATTCTCGCCATCAGCAATTAGACTGCTTAGGGGACTTCTTTACTTACTGCGTGTCTGTTCCTGGCTACTAGAGGGCTAGCCTGGCCAGCGCCCCACCCCAGGAGATGTGGGCAGACCATTGCTTTGCCTCATCATTTAAAGCAGCACCGTCCAGCATCCTGTGCATTTTTTATTCATCCAGCTGTATAAATAAAGTTGTTTATTTTTTTTATTACATGGAAATGGTTGAGCAGATTTCACCTGATTTGGAGGCCTGACATGGCATATAAGCGATATCCAGCATTAACTCCAGGAAGACTTGGGGGTGCTTGGGTGGGTGGTTCTCAGACTTGAGGGTACATTAGCATCACCTGAAGGGCTGGTAAAAACACAGGTCTCCAAGCCCCACTCCCAGAGTCGCTGCTCCAGGAGGCCTGCGGAGAGACTGGACAATTTCCAAGTCTGACCGGTTCCCAGGTGACGCTGACGCTGGTGCTGATGCTGATTTGCGGTCTGGGGAACCGCAGTCTGAGAAGCGCTGCCTTCGGTAATCCGAAGCAGGATGGGTGTCGTGGGTTTGCAGGCAGCCAGCCGCACACACGTGCTGCTCTGTGGGCTAATGAGCTACCCGAGGTGGGCTGGGAGGCCAGCTAGCCCCACTCAGCTAAAGCCTGCCGTCAGGAGCAAGTGGTTATGTGCAACTGGATGCCTGAAGAGAGTATCACCAAGGTGAGATGTGAGGCAGATTATTTTGTAGCCTTAATGCCTTCCCACAGACCATTGCCTAGTAAATGCAAATGGCTGGAGCACCTCTCCCCCCACCAGGGCCTGCCCTTCTCTTATTTCCTCTCCTAAATCACAGTGGCTGATTAATTTAGGGTTTGAGTGGGGCTTGTGGCCTGAATTATTAGCCGTTTGGTAAAGTGAGACTCGTTTACATTGTTCTTAATTTCCCACAACATACTTAGGTTGAGAAGAAAGCAATTTTGTAACTATTTGCAAGGTGGAAATTGTGTTCATAAAACATTGAATTGAGATAATCCCAAGCTATGTTTCTAAAATCTAAATCACACATAGTTAATTGAAAAGGAAGACAGCTGCCTGAGACCTGGGTCCCATGGCCCTGCCGTCGCAGATGCCGGAGGTCCAGGGAGCTCGCTGCCGGACCAAAGAGGCAGGCTATTCCTGTGGGCCAGGCTTGTCCTGCCCGTATCTGTGTGTCACCTGAGGGGAAACCCGGAGCAGTGAGAAATCCAAGGAGGCCCTTGGGGGGCCAAGGGACAATTTTCAAATTAATTGTTTGCTGTGTTACTTTGTTGTATAACCACTAATTTTAGGATGAGCCTGCTGCATATAGTACTCTATTATTGGGGTTGATGGGGGTTATGGGCCCCACAGATGAGAGGAGAGCAGCCCAAGATGATTCTGACACACATCTAATGGACTTGGCTAGCTTGGGAAGTTAGTGAGTGGTGACTCAGAGGGCATAAGCCCCACGGATTTCCTGAGATCCCCTGGGGAGGTCACTAGACTTACCATAGCTTTTGCCCCAGATTGCCGTGTTTTCATTTAAATAGTCAAGAAAAAAGGTGACCTAGCAAGGAGACAGCCTGTTGACAGACTTTGGGGTAGCCTGAGGTTATGGAAATCAACAAGTTGGATTGGTTTTGCCTCAGTCTTTTTTCAGATTTCTCCAATTTAAAGAAAGCGTGTTCAGCCCTGGCTGGTGAGGTTCAGTGGATTGAGTGCGGCCTGTGAACCAAAGGGTTATTGGTTCAATTCCCAGTCGGGGCACATGCCTGGGTAGCAGACCAGGTCCCCAGTAGGGGGCGCACGAGAGGCAACCACCCATTGATGTTTCTCTCCCTCTCTTTCTTCCTCACTTCCCTGTCTCTCTGAAAATAAATAAGTACAATATTTAAAAAAGAAAGTAGAGGCGATGTTTTTAAAAAAGAAAGAAAGAAAGTGTGTTCATTAATTCAGTTTATTTCCGAGGGGCTGCTAGGGGCCTGGCAGTGTGCCAGATGCTGAGCATGTCGCAATGGCAGCACGGCAGGCCCTGCTTTCAAGGAGCTTATTTTCCTCCCATGTCTTCGCTCCCTCCAAAGCCCCGTTCCGGCACGTCCGCTTGCCAGTCCTACCTCCTCCCCCGGTGCTCTCGCCCTTGATCCACTCCCAGAGCCTGCAGCGTTCTTCCACGGATTAAACAACTATGTGTCGGCTACTGTTTGGGGCAATGGAGACTCAGAAGTGAACAGAAGAGACGGAAACCCATGCCTTCTTAGAGTGGAAGGAGACAGACAACAAATAGGATAAAATAAAGCAAACACCATATGTAAAATATTAGTAGGTTAGGCAGCGATAAAGAGAAAAACTGGGAAAAGAGAACAGAGGAGTCTGGAATGGGGTTCAGGTGGGCCGGCCAGGGCAGGGCCTCTTTGAGAAGGTCTGAACATGGCAAGTGCAAAACCCTGAGGCAGAAGCTCGCCTGGCGCAGTAAGGGAGGGCTCGGAGGCTGCTGTGGCCGGAGCAGAGTGCAGGAGGGAGGGCAGGGCATGAGGTCAGAGACTGAGCTGGAAAACCGACCAGGTAGGTCTTGCAGGGCTTAGATAGGACTTGGCTTTACTCTGTGTGACGTCATAGGAGGGTTTCAAGCTGAGGGGTGACCTGGCGTGTCTTAGTTTTAGCTGGGTTACTCTGGTTGCTGCGCAGGGAATGGGCTGAAGGAGAGAAAGAGAGAATAATTTGGAGGCTTCTGCAGAATCCAGGTGAGAGATGATGGTGACCTGAACCCGGCTGTGATGGTGAAAAGTGGTCAAACCAAAGACAGGCTTTTAAGGTAGAACCAGCGGTGTCTGTTGACAGACTATGAGATATGAGAGAAAGAAAGGACCTAAAGAACTTCACTAGACGTTTTTCCAAAGAAGACATACAGATGGCCAACCGGCACACGGAAAGGTGCTCATCACTAATCATCAGGGAAATGAAAATCAAAACCACAGTGAAATATCATCTCACACTTGTTAGAATAGCTATCATTAAGAAGGTGAGAGATAAGGGCAGATGAGGATGTTGAGGAAAACAAAGCATTGTGTACCTTTGGTGTATTGATGGTGATATAAATTGGTACAGCCACTGCAGAAAACAGTATAGAGTTTTCTCAAGGAATTAAAAATAGAACCACCATATGATCCAGCAGTCTGACTTCTGAGCGTATATCCGAAGGAAATGAAATCACTATCCTGAAGAGATGTCTGCACTCCCGTGTTCATTGCAGCACGATTTACAATAGCCAAGACATGGCAAAAACCTAAGTGTCCATGGACAGATGAAAGGGTGAAAAATGGAAATTTATTCAGTTACAAGAAAGATAGAAATCCTGCCATTCACAATAACGTGGATGGAACCTGAGGATGTTATGCTAAGTGCCATATGTCAGACAAAGTCAAATACTATACGACCTCAAAAAAGAACAAAAAAAACAGCTCACAGACACAGAGTGGGCCAATGGTTGCCAGGTGTTGTGGAGTGGGGGGAAATGGGTGAAGACAGCCAAGGGTACAGACTTCTAGTTATAAGATGAATTACGTTCTGGGGATCTAATGTACAACATGGTGACTATGTTAACAACACTGTATTTATTTTATACTTGGAAGTTGCTAAGAGAGTAAATATTAAAAGTTCTCCTCACACACAAAAATGGTAACTATGTGAGGCAATGGATGTGTTAACTCACCTTATTGTGGTAATCATTTCACAATAAATACCTGTATCAAATCATCATGCTGTACAGTCTTAAACATGCACAATGTTATACTGCAATTATATCTCAATAAATTGCAATATTGAGGGGAGGGGGCAGTTCTAAAGGTGCAGTAAGTGTGTTGACCTGAGCAGTTAGAAGAAAAGGCCACCGTGCACTAAAACAGAGGAGACTGCAGAAGGATCAGATGGGAAAGACCATAGCTTGATTTTGGACCAGAGTTTGAGAAGCCTATTAGACATCCAAGTAGAGATGTCAGGTAGGCAACTGGCTATCTGACTGGAGCTCAGAAGTCCAGGCTTGAGATGTAAATTTAGAAGTAATTATGATGATTGACCATGAACTTAAGATGGGAAAAGAGAATGTGAGGGGGTTGAGGGATAGTGAAAGAGGGAAGGATCCATGGATGGATGGGTGGGGGCACTACCATAATAGAGCCACAGGAAAAGCACTGTCCTCAGAGAGGCAAGGTTCAGCAAGAAGAGGGGGCCATCCAAGGGAAGAGGTCGGGGATACAGGGATTTTACTGATGACTGATGGCGAATTCCAGACAGCACAGCAGAGGAAGAATTTCAAAAGAAAAGGAGAGGTGGGAAATGTGGTCCAAAAATGTGACATACTGAATTGCATGTGCATGAAGTGTCCAGGGATGAGGACTGATCTTTGAGCTCAGAGAAAGGTGTAAACAGGGATAAATGTCATGAGATGCCAGGCCCGAGGCCACAGAAGGCAGTGTGGCTGTGAATGTGCACCTGCGCACCAGGGAGCGGGGTGCGTGCCAGGGAACCCCCCACCCCCACCCCACCCCCCCAGGCTCCCTGGCTCCCCTCTGCGCTCTCTTTGCGGCCTTGGCGCTGGGCTGTGACGGTCTGCTCCACTCCGTGTCAGCCTCCTGTCGGGGCTCTCCCTCTGCCGGACAGATTAACAGTGGCTGGATCCCCACAGGCTCTGTCCTGAGCTGGGGCCCCTCTTTTGAGCTGCTTTAGAAACACCAGCGCTTATGGTGGGTCCTTCTTCAAGCAGGCACCTGCGCTCAGGCTCGTTCAAGTTCTTGAAAATAGAGTCATGTTTGGAACTTAAGGAATCACCCAGTGGGTGCCTGGACAGAGCTCATCTTTCCCAAACCATCGCATCTCCCCAACATCTTTATTTCTATTTATTTTCCCTTACATATACCCTTTAACCAGCCATAAATGAAGCTGGACTTTTAAAAGCAAGTGTTTTAGTATGGTGGTTACCAGAGGGGAAGGAGGGTGGGAGGAGGTCGAAGAGGGTAAAGGGGGTCAAATATATGGTGATGGAAGGAGACCTGACTTTGGGTGGTGAGCACACAATGCAATATACAAATGATATATTATAGAATCGACACTTGAAACGTATAACCTCATTAACCAGTGTCACCCCCAATAAATTGAATACAATGAAATGAAATAAAAATAAACGAATATATTCACAAAATCCAGTGTAAAAATCCAGTGTTCTGCATTCTTTATTTTGAATTTTAATTGATTTTATATAATTTTTTCCCCATCACCATTTATCCCCCCATACCCTCTTCCACTCCACCCACCCCTTCCCCTGCCCTCCCCCCATTCCCGCAATTACCACTCCGTTGTCTGTGTCCATGAGTTCTCTCTCTCTCTCTCTCTCTCTCTCTCTCTTAAATAATTCCTTCTTTAACTATGAGATTGGTAGCCTTCTGTGATAAAAGGATTCCCTTATCCTCTCCTATCCCTTGGAAGCATTTATTTTCCAACAGAATTTTGCTGGGGACCCTCTATCTGGGGACAGTGGCCTGCCCACAGCCTTTCTCCAGCCCAGGGTTTGTCTGGGCTCCTCTTCCTCACCTTCAACTTACCGCTGGCTCTCCAGGACCCCAGCTGTCTTTGAGCA